>LT658635.1:0-15181 GCA_900128575.1 Stramenopiles sp. TOSAG41-1
TCAAACGAACCTAAATGGAACTACACGTTGCTTTTTACTGTCGATAAAAAATACCTGTAAAAGAACTTTTAAAATAAAAACAATTAAGGGTTAATACGAAGTGTAATACAAAACTACCTCAAGAAATTATCGATGTGTACGCTGAAGTAAAATTTCTTCCAGCTCATTTCTGTTTACTTGAATATCAAATGATTCTTGTTTTTTCAGAGACAAGTTTTTCTTTTGCACGCGCTTTGACCTTCTAACAGGCGTTAACGTTGCTACACGACCAGTTTGTTTATCTAATTTTACGTGGACTGCATTAAAAATATCATCTGAGTTCAATTTTGTTTCTAACGATATGTCATCGCCCTGACTTTGCATTGCTATTTCCTCAACCAACGAAACGTCCTGATCGAAAACAGAAGTTTCAGTAGGAACACAAGGAACCGCCTTTGCTTGCTTGCAAAATGCATTAACAATATTCTCTTCTCCGGAGCTTACAATACCAACGATCAATACCATGCTGGTTGTCAAAACTAATGCTCCTACCATTAACGGCGACAGTACTTTGCTGTCTTCATTTTTCTCATTGTTCGCCATGCTTTGCTCGGTAGTCAAGATAATCGGAACGTCGTTCGTCAAATCGACATAGTGTTGTTCATCAACCAAATATGCTGTTTCCGCGTCTTCATAAACAAACGGCGCTGTGCGTAGTTTGTTTTGTTTGCCAAGTAAAATCTGGTCCTTTAAATGTAATACTGGAATCGGCTGAAGCTTGATGCTTTCCATCATATGGATTTGAGGGCTGATTTCTTCGTTGCTTTGACTTGGTTTGTTGAAAGAAACGTCTTTAAACATTTGTAAGACTGGATCATAACACAAGTTTCGCCCTTCCCTCTCATCTTCTTCGGTGGTTATGACAGGGAAACAATCTGACCTCGAGCTAAAATAGTCATTTGCTGTACTAGCAGCAATATTTTTCTCTATTGTCTGTGGCAATGGCAGCATCAGCGGGGACTTAGAAGATGCTAGTAAATTCGCTTTACTTGTGTTAATTTTGCTACAACTTAAGTGCATGGAAAAAGCGATCAAAGTTGCGAAAGATAACAGTAAGAATATTGTGTTGCCGTGAAAATCTAGACTTGCGTAAGTTGTTTTTGTATCGGATCGGGAATTCTGCGACACCTCATTTCCGTCGTTTTCTACACGTTTAAAAAACGCTTCTAATTCTGTTTCCACGTCGATCTGTTGTAAGTCTGAATTAAACCCATCTTGTTCTAATTCTTTTTGGTCTGCACAGCCCTTTTCAAATTTTGAAATGCCGCCACAAGCAGCTTCTCCTTTCTCCTCCAACACTGTTGTCCTCAAGTCTAGCTGGTTTTTGACTTCTTCAACAGCATTAAATTCATTATTATGATTTTCGAAGCTTCTCGCAAAAACGGGAACTTCCTCCACGTCGATATCATGTTGTTCTGTGGCAAAAATTTCTTTTTCTTTGAGAGCAGCGATCTCTTCAGTATCATCGTTTTGAGATACATCCTCATGACCATTATTATCGATAGATACAGGGATAGCTTCCTGCTTTATCGATAAGTGTGATGTATTAAATTCCATCACCTGCTCCTCGATGTCAATATCATGTTGTTCTGTGGCAAAAATTTCTTTTTCTTTGAGAGCAGCGATCTCTTCAGTATCATCGTTTTGAGATACATCCTCATCCCCATTATTATCGATAGATACAGGGATAGCTTCCTGCTTTATCGATAAGTGTGACGTATCACATTCCATCACGTGCGAATCTTTGGTCGTAGTGTTACATGGGACTGATTTCAACAAATTTATTGCTTCGTCCTCCTTTTGTTCTTTTTTGCCTACTGAAAGTTTTTTTTCGATTTCTCTATCGTTTACAGTAGTAGCGCTTGTCGAACTTGAGATTGCTTGGTCTTTCAATGATGACGATGACGATGATGACTTCTTTTTCTTCAAAAGCCTCAGATCTCTTTGTACAACACTGAAATCAACTGATGGAGATATAGCTAACTTATTCTTTTTTGCGCTTAGCAGTGACACATTCATTGCTTGCTCGGCTTCATTTTGGGTTTTCGTCATTTCCTCAATGTCTTTTTGCATTTCCTCCAGTTGCTTTTGTAGTGTATCTTCAGGCGAAGAACAACTTTTGTTCAATTCTACTGGCGCGTCTAGGACTACGCTTGAATATATGTCCTCAGAAACAACAGCTGCATCCATGTTTTCGATGTTGGAAGTTGTATCTACTTGATGTTCCGAATACTCATCGTTTTGATCCTTCTCTACAACAACAGTTGTTCGCGTTGCCTCTTGCTCAAAATTTACAGCTGGTTTCAATGTCAAATATGTTCCTGTTGTACTTTCCTGCTGCTCTTTTGTTTCGTTTTTCAATAAGTTGGCCTCGTTCCCCCATTCGTTGTTTGCCACGGTATCATCAATCTTAGAAAACTCGCATCTGCTAATCTGTCTTTCAAATACTTCTCTACATTCGCTTTCAATTGAATTGAACAAGGATTGGCTTGTTCCTGAGACTTTATGAAAGGAAGCAGCTTTGGAGCTGTCACTGTGTTGATCAACCTGCGTTTGCTTCAAATCTCTGGTGATAAAGAAATTAGCATTACTTTCGATTGAGCAATTTTCATCGTTGTTGTCAAAGTTGAGCTGGCGTTTAGACTTTCGCTCTTTCTTCTTCGCCAATGCCTTAGAAGTAGAAAGTCTATTGCCGCTCTTTGTTACAGATGATTTCCTTCTGTTCGAAGCTGAACTGCGAGCTTTCTTCGATGATGACAAATCCGACATTTTTTGTTGTCTTTGCTTTTCGCGCTCGTTTACCCAAGCATTCAATGCCTCTCTTCTTTTGCTAGACAGTCTTGAATTCGTACTGCCAGTCTCAGAGGGTGTTGATGATGTGGTTTTTCTTGGCCAAGGAAATGCTTCTTGAAGTTTTTCGCTGTCACGCAATAAAAATATCTTTGACTTGGGTTTCAAATTATCAAAAATAAGTGTTGCTTCCTCTTTCCAACTTTCAAACACTGTCATAAATAAGGCAAAGCATTTTGAACGGATTTTTGTGTGCTGATCAGCAATAGCCATAGGTATCAGGACCATCAAGACGCCAAAATCTTCCGATGGAATAATGCTTGTGTTATCGTTTTGCCATTTACACATTTTCTGCTGTAATAATTCGAAGCATCCGCAACGTAGAGCCTCGTTTCTTACGGCTTTGACGTATATATTGAGCACTATGGTAGGATTAAAATTGACGTATTTCGCAATTCGCACAAGGCAACTTTTGCTTGGGTTTGAGAATCCAACAGTTTCACTGACTGATAGCTTCAATAGCGTTGGAATAAACGACTGAAATATGCTGGCTATTGAGTGATCGTGCAGGGTTAACTTTAAGTTGACGAACGTTTCAATCAATAAGCAGACGCTCTTAATAACTATCGTATGCTTTTCATTTTGCAAGACGTTCAAAAGAGGCTTTTCTACAGTCTTCAAGAGTGTAATCATTTCGTCTGGCGTGTAAGATGATGTTGATTTTGAGTGACTAACAATTAATCTCCGCATGCCGTTGCAAGCAATGTTGCGCGAGTTAAACTTTTCGTCTTGAAGATGCTGTACATACGCCTTGAAGTCTTTCGTCATTGTCACAACACTCTTGGCGGTCTCTCCACCGTCCATCGCTGTCCCGCGCGGGGCAATTGGGAGACGGAGCGAGCCCAAAACTTGTCTTGCAGCCATTCCCTCTTGTCTTTTTCTCTTCTTCTGATCGTTTGTCTGTCTTGTTGCAGCTATGTTGCTCGCGTGGATCGTCGTGGTAGGCAAGCGGGCGCAAACAAGGTGTGCGTTCGTATCCAAGTCTGCTTCCACTTTCCCATCTTGTTGTGTTGTTTCTCCTCTTCCTCCATATTATTATTTTCAAATATAATAATAATAATAGTAATAAATATATTAATTAAAAAACAACACACCACTATCATATATTATTATTATGAAAATTACATCATCAGTAGTATAATGGTGTGTGGTGATATATTGTTGTGAGTGATGCTGGTGTCGTAAGGTAAAGTACGTACAGTGAAAGAATAGCGGCGCGAAAAAGAAAAAAAAAAAGAATTTATTATGTTAGACTAAGTAATGCGTACGACTAGCAGGCAGAGCTCACTCAGTCTTTTCCCTCCTCGCACACAACATTACCCCAACGTTCCGCTTTTTGCCTAGCATAGACAACTTAGTATACGTGAATCATACTGGGCAAGGTCTGTCCAGGGACAAGCCGTGTTGGAACTGACTGCATTTTATCATTGCACAGTATTGCCCGACTCGATTGCAAGGTTTATTTACACCAAATCAACAACCTTCCTTTCCTTAGACTACAAGGCTGCATACTCATGAAGTCCTTCTTCTTTCTTTGTTGATTTTTTCTCTTCTTGGATTTTAAATTTGGGTTATTATTAATAATAATTATTTTTTTTTTTCATTTTTATTATATTAATGATGATTAATAATTTAAGATTGTTGTTGATGATGATGATTAATACTGCTAGCGGATCGGAGTCGACTGCATGACAACATCTTCTCATTGCCCATTTCATTTTTGCAGTGTATTGCGGTTTGGGCTGACGATGAATAATCGAAACTCCTGGGCGGCCATATACAAAGAAAATACTGCCCTTCGCAAGAACATTCGGCTGTTCGGGCAGGAGATCGAGACAGACGATGGGTTGGAAATGCGCGTCACATGGAGCCAGCGTGGGGCAGGGGTGTCTTGTTTTCTTGGAACAATATGTTGGGCTGTTGGACAACGATTTGCTGCTATGCTGTTGGCTGCCGTTACACTCCTGTCTCTTTGTATACTGTACTTCAAAAACTTTTCGTTTGTCATCGCAAAACGATTGTTGCGGGAGATGAACGTAATCTTTATTCTAGGGTTAGGTCTGTGTAACTGCATAGTAAATATTGCACGACCTAAATCTTCCCTCGAACCAATCCTTGGAGTATTTTTTGTATTACTAGTATTTGGTCTTATATTTGTCGACGCCGTAAAAGTGAAAAGTAGACTATTTGTGATTGCTATTGGGAGCACTTTTGCATTTTTCAACCTCTACAACATCTATACTAGAACTTTTGGAGGCGCCGATCAGGGCGTCGTTTTATTGAAGTATATGATGCATGGGAATGAATATACCTTCATGAAACGGTCCACCAAACGCTCTATATACATACAAATTGTATTGTTCAGTATAAACGGCATCTATACAATATTTAAAGACAGGACGCAAGAATTGATGATCTTCGCCACGGGGAACATTTATCGAGAAGCGCGTCACGACACCGAAACAGATGACAGACTGGAAGCGCGCGTCAAGTGGGCTCAACCTGCGATAGGGTTGTCATTCTTGCTTACAGTGATATGTTTTATTGCTGTAACAACAAGCTTTGCTGCACTTCCATTTTGCATTCTTGGAGTTATATTTACTGCTATAATGTCGTACAAAAACATTTCATTTGATATTATGAAAAAATTGATGCAGGAAACCAACGTGATCATAATCCTCGTACTAAGTCTGTGCAACTGGGTGATAGATATTGTATTACCAGCTCAGGCAATTTCGCCGATCCTTGGACTCATGTATATGCTAGCAATATGCATTTTTGTGTTTCTCGACGCAGTCAAAGTAAAGAATCGCATGTTTGTCATTGTTATTGGGGTACTATTCATATTGCTAAACATCAATAACATTTACCACCTTATCTTTGGAAATTGGAATCAGGGTGTCGTTTTATTGAAGTATACGATAAGTGGAAATGAGTATACCATTATGAAACGGGCTACCCAGCGATCCATATTTATCCAAATTGTATTGTTCAGCACAAGTGGTATCTATACATTATTGAACGACAAGAAACAAAAATTGTTGATTTTCGCCACAGGGAATATATACCGTGAGACAGGGACCGCGTCGAAGGAAGTCGAAGAAAAATCATTCGTACGGGAGATAAAATTAGAAAATGTCGTTATTTGATACAATATAGAATTCACGCCGCACACTACTAAGTGGGTGGGAGTGCGCAAATACGCATGATTTATTCTGATCTTGTTGTCTTTTGTTGTGCCTTCTTTTTTTTGGCCCTTAACTTTAATGCCTTTAAGAATGATTCTTCTTGCTCGCGCATAACAACAACCAGCCGAGATCCATTTGGAACTTTCATTTTATCCCACCAAGACGGTGCTGTGCCTTTAACCATACGAACTACATGGTGAGGACAACTTCCCCCATCGAAAAAGACAGCATCACCACTTTTCATTATAATCTTTTCTACTTTGCCGCTTCTTTCACCCATTCGTCTATTACTACCTGACCTTTTTGAAGGTTTACCAATATGAAACTCACAGTCGTCGCCAATAGAAAGAGTCATAGTAAAAAGGATTTCCTCGGAGTCGAGGTGGTTTTCAAGGCAAGCATCTGCACGATAATAGTTACCAAATTGTTGTCCTGATTTAAATGGTTTGGAGCCATTTGCAAGGCTTTCTAACCTTTGGTAAGATGGTTCGTTGCTGGAATCAAAATTTAATTTCACAAATTCCTCAGCCGTGCGTTCGAATAAAAGTTTAGCATAATAGTCCACTTCTTTTACCCTTTTCACTGGTTTTCGATTTTTATGATCCTTGTGGCAAATATTGAAACAGTGAAATCCAACACTCTTATTGCTTGGGTCAGAGATACGTGGCTTCAACAAGTTCCAAACTCGCTGCTGGCCTTCGTCGTTAAAAGCATTCTTGACGTGTATAACTCCGTATCGTGGAATCAGATGCGCATCGCATTTGCCAAAAATGTTATCGTCGTCGCTGTTCTTTCTTTCAGTTGCCCCTTTTACCTCAAGATCCATCTCGTTTAGCATTCAATTATTAGTATTCTCAGTCTTTTTCATTGAAGAATGCACAAATCGCCGTTGTTTTTGGTGTTCGTAATCTCAGTCTTTTTCATTGAAGAATGCACAAATCGCCGTTGTTTTTGGTGTTTGTAATCTCAGTCTTTTTCATTGAAGAATGTACAAATCGCCGTTGTTTGTGGTGTTCGTGTTGTTTCAGCAGCATTAAAGAATTTAGAGACACGTCAGTCCATCCCCCCCTTTCCTACTGTACTAGCAAAAAAGCTCTCCGCCAAATTAAAATAATTATAATAAAAATTAAATAGGGCTACTAATAATAAATACTATACTCTGTACTATAATTTAGTAGACTACTTTATTATTTACTACTTATTATAAATAATAATAATACGGTATTTATTATATTACTATTTATTATTGAAATAATATTTATTTTTTCTTCATATCATCATCGGTCGTGGTGGGGGGAGGGGGGAGAGGAAAACGCACGAAGAAGATGATAAAAAAATTAATAATAAACAAGAAGAGAAAGAAGGGGGGAGGAGAGAAAGAAAAAGAATGCAGACAAGGTCGGTTGGGGCTTTCCCCCCTTCACTGGTATGCGCTATGCCGCTGCAGCCCTGCGAAGCCACTCAAAGCGGGATTCTGCCTATGAGGAATTTTTTTGCCGCCGCTATTCTTCTTGCTTTGTCTAGCGTTTGTCTGGTTCATGTTTCTCGCGCGAATAACATTGCTCATAGCCATAATTTGTGTAGAAATGTGTTGAAGCATTGCAAGGAAGGCGATAATGCTGCCATAGACGACGCGCTGGACATCATAAGCGGCTTTGACAAAATATGCTTGAGAAAGCAACTACTTATTGACCACTTGTTTTGTTTAATATCTCCGCAACAAAGGGACAAGCACAAGTCGTATTTAGAAAATACGAAAATGCTGCAGCCAAAGGCATGCGTGCTTAGCGAGACAGATAAATATTATGATATGGAAAAACAAACATACTCGCAAGTAGTCGCCGCTCCCAGAGTGAAATGCATAGCAAAGCGATACGTTCGCAAAAATAGTTTACCTTCGAAACCTTTATCAAAACCTTTTAAGGAGACGGTAAAGTGTCCAATATCAACCAACAACCAGGTTAACAGGGCGATCAGATTGATACGTTCAAACAAACCGAAGATACTTAATAGGAAAAATTTAGCAGACTATTTGTTTTGTCTGACGTCGCCGAGGCACGCAGAGGGGCAGAGGACAAGGCTGGAGGAGTCAAAAGAGGAGGATGCTCTTCCAAAACTATGCAATCTTGCGTTGGAATCCAAAAGCAATGTATATGCTGGGCTGGATAATGAATTGTACCAAGACATCAAATCGGATCTAAGGGTTCAATGCATTTTGTATAGGAATGGACACATTAAAGTTGATGACGCATCCAAGTTTAATGTGCATGTCAAATTCGATTGTACAAAGTTGCACAGTAGCTACGATTGCAAAAGAGACGGCTACTACTACGGCTGCCATTGGTTTAAAAGAGCGGATATGTACAGTCCCAAAATCAGTATGCCAGTTGGACCACAAATACACCGGACTGTGCCTTTGCCAGAGCTGATCAAACAAAGATGGGCCCAACGTGCTATAGATTTCAAAATTCATCAGCACCGCTTGCGTATGCAGAAGATGGGCTGGACCCGACCAGGCGTCTGTCAATGCATGGATCCCACAAGCGATTCATGTAGCTTTCAGTAAACACTTGTAAATATACGTTACAGTTAACAGTCACGTCTCAAGAGAGCAAATATGTTTGTAAATATTCGTGTATTATATAAAGTTTAAAGTTGTTTTGAAAAAAAAAACCATTTTAATTTACATTAATTTTTTAAATGATGATGATAATACAACAGGTAATAATACCAATAATAATTGTTGTAATTATATTATTGATGAAAATTATTAGCCACTTTTTAATCTCATTATTATTATATATTATTATTATTTTATTATTTATTTATATTGTTAGACTTTAGCACAATATTAATTATATTTATTATTCCTCCTTCTTCTCTCCTCTTCTTTTCTCCTCCTCTTCTTATTATAATCTCATCCTCCTCTCTTCTTTTTTTTCTTCTTCTTTGCGGTAACTGACGAACATCACACTGCAATTGGAACAGACACTCGACGAACAACGCCCAGAAAATGCCTTTATCGCATGCCTCTGCCCAGTGAGCCATGGAGCCGTTTTTGAACAAGCCAAATCGACCAATTATTTGGGGGGCTCCCATGGTCAGGGGCTCCGAACTCGCATTTAGAATGCACTGCCGAAAGTACAACTTCAATATACTTTATACCCCGATGATCAAATCAGAGCACATTGTAAAAGAATCGGCGGAAGAGTTGAAGTTGCTGGAAACTTGTGAAGGAGATACGCCGTTGGTGGCTCAGTTGTGTGGACGAGATCCAAAGACACTATATGATGCAGCAAAGGTTATTATTGCTGCCTTTGGAAAGAACCTCAGTGCTATTGATTTGAATTTGGGATGTCCGCAAGCTTGTGCAGAGAAAGGAAAATATGGGGCATTTTTGCTGGAAGAGCCAGAACAAACTTCCAAGTGTATAGCATCTCTATGTAAGGCAACGAAAGAAAACATTGATCGAGACTTGCCAGTTTTTTGCAAAATTAGGATTGGAAACACGATTGAAGAAACTGTTAGGTACGCTAAAACGATAATGGGAGCCGGCGCGAAACTAGTTGCTGTCCACTGCAGAACACGATTGAGCAAGCACGATGGGCCAGCAGACTATGACCATGCAAAAGCTTTGGTTCAGAAACTAGATATTCCTGTCGTTGTCAATGGCAATATCAATAGTGTCAAAGAGGCGCATCAAATTCTACAGAAAACAGGCTGCCTGGCCGCCATGTCTGCGACTGCACTTTTGCGCAACCCTCGTCTCCTGGTGAACCCTGGAATGGGTGGCGAACGGGTTGCGTCGTCCATGGCCTTCGAGTACCTCTCTTTTTGCGAAAAATATCCTCCACCCAGTCCTTTGTACATACGAAAACATTTTCGGTGGATATTCAGAAATATCCTCGAACCAAAAGAGCCACTGCTGACATCTGAAGACTGGCAGAATATGATCAATGATCCTGAAAATGGCTGGAAGCTCAAGATGTGGACTTTCCTCAATAGACCATACCTGGTTTCCATAACACAATTCAAGGACATCTGTAGGTTGTACGAATTCAAGTTGGGGATTTCCACGAACAAGAAACGCCAGGCAGTAGATGAAGTGCCAACTTTTCGGTCCATACGGAAGAAGCGTGCAAAAATTGAGTGAAAGGAAATGGGTGTATATGTGTGTGTGTGTGCGTGAAAAAAAAGGTTGTTCGTATGATTTTTTAAACAAGGGTTTTATAAATTGAACGACGTGCTTCATTGAGAAATAGGAGTATCAAGTAGTAGTGATGGTCCAAAAAAAAAAACATACGTATTACAATCAATTTTTAGGAGAGATAACATGCGTATTGTTGTAGCCGTTCGTAAGTTATCTGGAGTTCGTCAATAAGAGATCAATTTTGCGATTAATATCTAAAATTTGAGTAGTCACTTCCTCAATACCACGTTCCATCCGCTTCATCCGTTTTTCAAGTGGTTGCACAACTTGGCGTACATGATTCTGGGCACTTTATTTTTTAATCGAATTAGTAAAGTCACGAATTTACGAATTTCCCGGTTTGACGAATGCATTGTTATTCTGTTGGTCTTTTTACTTAATTGCCACAGCACAACAGACAGTCTACTTAACAGGTGTACTTCTCTGTTACAAATTTGCCAAAAAAATATAACACCCATTATTTGAGCGTCTCGTGGGACGCTCTGTTTTCAATTTTAAGGGTTTAAAACTAAAAGTTATTTATTAGAGCATTTTGTAACATCAGAGTAAAAAATGTATCTTATTAAATATCCTCAAAATTCACACTCCTGGGGCAGTTTTGGAAAATATAGGGAAACGTGCTAAAACTATTTGGATAAACACTAGCATTGTATACCACTACCAAAGACAGAAATGTTGACCCCTATTTTTATCAGGTGCAGTTTTGATCTATGGATGGTGACAATTGCTGCTACAAATCACTACTAATTCATCATGAATAACAATTTATAAATGGACTACTACCACTACCAAAACAGTACAACAACGATTGACCAAAAGATCCCTATATAACGGACTACTACCACTACCAAATTGCACACACACACAGTACAACAACAATTGCTGGCACAAGGAAGAGAATATACATTTTCAGCAGAATTATAACCACACAGTATTGGCGCGAGGAAGAGAATATACATTTTCAGTAGAATTATAACCACGCAGACAAGAATATACATTTTCAGCAGAATTATAACCACACAGTATTGGCGCGAGGAAGAGAGAATTATAACCACACAGTATTGCCAGTGTTAACAGTATTACCCCTGCCATATTAAGCGAATTTGCTGTAGCCCCAATAGCTACTGTTGCACATGCCCATTGTAATAGTATTAGTATACAGTAGTTAGTATATTATTATTATTATTATTATTTTTTTATTTGTTTCTTCAATTGCTCACTTTGTTCGAGATGTGTACATGAGTCGTTTTACCATGTACTGTATTAATGCGAGGAATGCAAGACACACATCTTTAAATCAAAATAAAAATGATGACACGACAAAAGAATTCATTAGTATTCTCGGAGGATGCGAGAAAAGAAATCATCGCCAAGATGCCAAAAAATTCATTGTTACGAAAGCATATAGAAACCAACAATTACATTCTTAACTTGGATACCTTTTTTACTGCAAACCAATCATACAAAGGTTTTCCTGAAATGGTCGATAAAGAGTGTCTTGCTATTAACACAATTATGGACCCTCAGCACCCGGCAAAAGAGAGCCATGAAAGCCGCAAAGTAATAGCCACAAAGGATTTGGACGCTGGCACTCTAGTCAGGGTTTTGTACCCCGGAGAGTTGAAAAAAAATGAGTCTGGGAATAATCGGAATGAATTTGTGAGTAAATATGAGCTGGAATTCTTGTTTAACAATTGTGATTATGCAATAATGAACGGGCCGCTCCCAATACCTGGCGATGTATTGTTGTATGTCAATCATTTTGGAGGTGAAGCGAAAAATAAAAATGCCTCCTTTGAGCGTATCGAAGCAGAAAAATGCTGCTTGTTTGTATTGAAGCTCCTTTTGGCCCCGGTGGGCCAGGTGGACCGCCACCGCCACCGCCACCGCCGCCACTATTAAAGTTAAGAAAAGACGATACCATGCGTCCCATTTCTGGGTCGCTAGCGCACAGCGTTAGAATTGAGCCTATCCCACCGGCCAGACCTATAAGCAATCCACAGGCAAGAGAGTTTTTGCGTACGTTGTGAAGGACGTAGTCAAGTAGCTTCCCCTGATCATTCGGCGTGTTGCCTGGGAGCCGGACTCGACTATTGAAAATACCCCTGCTTGAACCCGCCTTTCTCGAATAGATTAACTTGCTCCTCCTCTTGAACGTCATCCACATTTTCCCAAAATTTTGTTGCAATTGGGGAAACTTTCACTCTAGATGCCTGGCTCGTTTTCTTTTCCATGGTATTCTATCGCTATTTGGAAAGTATTTTTGCGGTATGATGTACAACATATGAGCGCCGCGCTAGTATCGCCTTGACCCTTGTTGGCATTCCGTTGTAGAGATTATTTGTATGATGTGAGATGTCTTGTTTTTCTTTGTTAGCTGTTGTTAGCGTAGTCTTTTTTTTCTTTTTTAAAAAACATGATGGGTTTCGGATCCAATGTAACGATGTAATGTTTTATCGTATGAGCGCAGAAATAAAAATAAAGCGCTTCCTCACTTTGATTATATTATTTACCTTAATTTTCCATGTAAATAACAAGTCATAAATGGTAATTATTTTATTATTAAGGTATATAATCTACTTTGGTTAAACCTTCACCAACATCTTCTATTTATATCTCCGGCGGTTATGTTCCTCTGATGATATTTAGGAAATATTCAAAAAGTAAAACAATAAAATAACCAATAATCGAAGTAATGTATCCACAAAAACAACAATAAGAAATTATTCTGAAAGTGCCAAAAAGGTCTTTTCTGTCCCACAAAAAAAAAGGAGACGAGAACTAAGTACAATGATAGGTAATATATTTGTAGACTAAGGAGACCGTGGTCCTCCCCAATTGTAAGTTATCTTCCAACGACATTGAACACGTGTTGTGGAATACTACTACTACTACTACACGTGTTGGGCGTGTGCTTCTCGAAACTATAGACTAATAATTACTTACTATCATCACATCTTGCTGCATCTTCTTCTTCTTCTACTATCTCTCTTTCGTGCGTCTTCTTTTTCTTCTTCCTGATGCGCTCAAGGATCCTTGCGGTCCAGCAACGTACGTGACCTACTGTACACGCACAACGCGAACGACGCCTGTTACTTTTGTCGCCTTGGAGGGGCACTGGTTACTATCGATTGGCTTGTTGCAGCATGATATCCACTTTCGCCTGGAGGTTCAATGCGTTCCTGATCGCTTCTGCTGTTTTGGTGTATGCGCACTCTGGGTATGCGTTTGCTGAGAGAAACTCCAAAAGTGGGCACCAGCCGTTTCAGACACCGCATCGTTTCGACGACATACCGACTGGGCCTTTGGAGGATGCGAAATGCAATGTTGAAAATGTAGAGTCTGCGAACAGCGAGCAACTGAATTCGTTGCTAATGGAGCTGACGAACACGACTTACTTCAGATTATTCAAAGTTGACTTATCTGCTAAATGCCCGTATTGGGAAAAAAAAGAAAGCGCTGGTGACTCGTCTTGCGGCGGGGAAAGTGAGCCGGGAGAAGCTGCTGGCGCAAGCGGCCCGGCGTCCTTGCCATTTGGAACAGGTAAAAAGAAGAAGCGTACCCTCTGCTCGCTGGAAACGCATCATGGAACGAAGCTTCCATGGGGCCCGTCGTCCTCCCCCGTTGCGAAAGTCGGAACTTCCCCGGTCGTCAACGACGAAAAGATATCTGGTGGTTGCAAAGACTCTTCCCTGCCAGAATTTTGGCTTGATCTTTGCCCTGCCACTGCGACGCGTAGTGGCAGCACTGCAGAAGGGGAAGACATAAAATACGTTGATTTAGCAGGAAATCTGGAGCAATTCACGGGGTATAACGGGTCCAGGCTCTGGGACGCTATATACCAGGAAAACTGCTTCAGTCGACAGAAGGCTACGGGAAGGGAGCCTATACTTGGCGAAATGTGCTACGAGGAGCGTGTTTTGTACAGACTATTGTCAGGCATGCACTCCGCAATCAATATTCACATCAGTTTGAAGTATTATCCTCCTCGAAAGGGCAAAAGAACTGAATGGGCGCCCAATCCGAAGCGGTTTGTTCACTTGTTTCACAATCATCCTGAACGCTTGAAGAACCTGCACTTCGCTTTCGTGGTGTTGCTCCGCGCACTTAGGAAAGCTACCCCAGCCTTGGAGAAATTTCCCCTTAGCATTGGCGACCATAAGGAAGATATTTATACCAAAAAACTAATGCAACGACTGTTGGACTCACACATTCTCCACTCGTGTGGCCCATTGTTTTCAGCTTTTGATGAATCCCAACTTTTCCAGGAGGGCTCTGGGCCAGGGGCAATTAACGATTTGAAGAAACAATTTAAAAGCGTCTTTGTGAATGTAACCAAGATATTGGATTGTGTCACTTGCCAAAAATGCAAACTGCATGGAAAACTTCAGATTATGGGTCTCGGAACAGCACTGACAATTTTGCTGTTGCCAGAGCACTTGATTGCCCAGTCGTTGTCGAGAGATGAGGTGGTATCGTTTATCAATACCATCGCAAAATTTTCCGACGCTATTTACCATATTAGAACATTGTCTGAGTTGGCAGAGGAGGAAGAGGAGGACGAAACCATTGAAAATTTGTCGCGGCAGCTTCTCGGGGATGGTAAAGAAGAATCAAGTGCTAGCATTGAAATGGATCAAAGTAATGGCGCAAGGTATGTATCTATGGATGGCAACAACAATGTTGAAGTCGATGGAGGTGCTTTTGACGTTGTTCTGGATATTGTAAGTAAGCTCGCGATGGTTGGGAAGATCTCTCAACAAGACGAAGATTTACTGGTGGATGCAGCACTTATGCAAGATCGTCGCATTGGGAAATTAATCAAGCACTATGTCTTGGATCCAGACCGTTTTGTCCTCCATGCGATACGCACGTTGTCTACAAATCCCCCTGC
>LT658636.1:0-18784 GCA_900128575.1 Stramenopiles sp. TOSAG41-1
GTCAGCAACACACTTCACTTTGGGCGGGCAGCGATTGGAATTTGTAGATACAAGAACAGTCTACTCCGCCAAGGACAAGGCAACACCGTAAGATACCTGATAGTGTAGGACCCAATTATTTGCAAAACATAAGTGTGGCGAATTTGAATCACGAACATGCAGTTTCTAACGCAAAATATTGGCAAACGCAACTTGTTCGTCAGAAGAATAGTCAGGAGTACTTTTGAGCGTCAACGAAGGCAGTCGCCCGTGGCGGTTAACTTGTTGCGTCCTAATTTTTTTGCGACCAAGGCATCATCAGGACAAAATAGTGGCGAGACGAAAAGTGTTTTGTCAGCCATTCAAGAAGTTAAATCGAATGCCAAGGCCAACTTCGACGAGACCATCGAAATTGTACTTGGACTGGGTCTAGATCCGCGAAAGCCAAATCAGAATTTAAGGGGTACCGTCACAATGCCAAACGGAACAGGGAAATCTGAACGGATTGCGGTATTTGCACAAGGGGATAAACTCGAAGAGGCTAAAGATGCTGGTGCAGATCTTTTCGGTGGAGAGAACCTGGTAGAGCAAATTTTGGCTGGCAATATTGACTTCACAAAGTGCATAGCGACACCAGATATGATGCCGATAGTCGGGCGAGTAGCAAGGATTCTTGGCCCTCGCGGTTTAATGCCAAACCCAAAAACAGGAACCATAACGATGGATGTTGTTGGAGCCATTAAGGATGCATCGCAAGGGCAGGTAGAGTATCGCGTAGACAAGTTTGGGTATTTGCAAGCTGGATTTGGAAAGGTCAGCTTTGCGGACGAGGATTTAGTCGAAAACCTACGAGCTTTATTGTTAGCAATTACGGACAATAAGCCGGAAGGTGCTAAGGGAAAATACTTGCGGCAGGGAACAATGAGCTCTACAATGGGGAAAGGTGTCAAGTTAGATGTAAACGTTCTAGACGCAACTTCACCTCTTTTTTTGAGGGAGGGAGATGAGGAGGTATCCATGTAGCATCATAATAATGGGACCTTTTATTTTTATACTACACGAAGAAGGAATAACAATGTTCAGTGTAATTTTCCATGTAAGGTCTTTTTAACACTAAGCTTTAGTACGAAATAAATAGGCCATGCGTACGACCAATGCGTCTAGACTACCACGCAACGCTCCCTCGTTCTTTCCTATTCGCATCAATTTTACTGTAATTTAAATTTTGCTCTGCTAGCTAGCCCTAATTTATTGGTCCCTATCATTATAATACAAATAACTATCACTATCACAGCGCTGTGTGTCGTGAATAGCACACAGAGAGGAGAGGATTCTGAATGAAAGGAAAGAATCTTTAATCTAAAAATTAAAATCATTTACATTCTTGCATGCAGAGCCAATAATAATAGCTACTGTTGTAATAATAATTAATAATTAATAAATAATATTAAAAAAAAAAAAATGAATAATAATAGCTGATGAAATAGCTTCGAAAGAGCCCTAATAATAATGTAAATAAATGTGTAAAAAAAAAAAATGGATGATGATGAAAAAAAGAAGAAGAAATAATTGTTGAATCAATAATCTTAGGGACTTTGGTCAGTAAACCGGCACCTGTTACAAATCTAGTTTATCTATTCAGTACTGCCATTCCTTGGTTGAAAGATTTTTGGACTTACCTGCATCACGACAACACTTGCCACTGTATTGCCGGACATCATTGAGCTGGATATCTTTTCCTTTCGATGTCAAGTGACGAAGAGTATCATTACGAGTCTGGGAGCGACGAAGAGTACGTATATTCAGACGATGATAACGGAGGTGGTTCAGGCTCTGAAATTGGATCGGACGTCGAGTTAGAAAACAAATTTTGGGAAGCAGATGGCTGTAAACGTGATGAACCTACAGAAGCTTTGCGGATATTCAAAGACTATCTTACAGTGGAGGAAGACAGAGTAAAGGAAGGTAAAGATAGATTGGACCACGAAGATGTTGGCTCCATACGATTTCGAGTTTTGCAAGAGGTTGTTCTTTTGAGTCATCGGTTCGGCCATTTTGAGGATATGCTGACGCACTACGAGCTACTTCTGCAGTTTTTGCCAAACGTGACGCGAAATGAGCGCTCCAGTGCCATTTCAAATATTATTTCTTCCTTCTCTTCAAATAAACCAATATCTAGTGATTTTTCTGAAGTACAAGAACGCGACAGTGACATTGTCATGAAAATTTATGAAATGACACTTAAAGCGCTGGAAGAATCCAATATAGATTTACGCCTTATGTTCTTAACAAAAAAAAAATTAGGCATCCTTCATTTGGACAAAAAAGAATACCAGGCCGCACTAAAAGTCGCTAGTGAGCTTCATAAAATGTGCCAAGTTAACGGAAAAGATGACAGCAGTAAATCTGAATGGTTGCTTGAAATGTACTCATTGGAAATACAAATATGCAACGCCATGAACGACTCAAACCGTGTTAAGGAAATATTTGCAAAAACAGCAGTACTCAGCAATGCTATCCGTGATCCACGTACAATGGGTATCATATATGAATCAGGAGGCAAAATGTATATGAAGGAGAAAAACTGGAAGGAAGCATACAATCAGTTCTTTGATGGATTTAAGAATTATCAAGAGACTGCAGATCCACGTGCGCAAACTTGCCTAAAGTATGTTGTGCTTGCAAATATGCTTTCTTCCTCAGATATTAACCCTTTTGACAGCAGGGAGGCCAAGGCTTATCAGGATTATCCACAAGTAAAGGCAGTAATTGAACTACGCAGAGCCTATGACAATGGGGATGCAAGATTGTTTGAGAAAGCTTTGAAAAATAAGGATGCGAACTTAATGGAGGACAAGTTTTTGATCCCATTTATTGAACCTTTGATGTTAGAAATACGATCGAAAGTTTTGCGCAAGATAGTGAAACCATATAAGAGTATCCGCCTTAACTTTATATCAAAACATTTAAATGTACCGGACAGTGAAGTCGAAGCTATTGTTATGCGTTTGGTGATGGACGGTATGCTGGTAGGAAAAATTGATCAGATTAACGGAATCCTGCACTTGGGATCAGTTGACAAGGATGAAAAATACAAAGCTCTAGAGCAATGGACAAAAAACCTTAGAAATCTCAAGAAGAAGTTTGCAGCGCACCCTTCGCAAATTGTAATTGACGCTTAATGTAACTATAATACCAAATATGACTATAATGATTTTCATTTTATTTTTATTTAATTTTTTTATAAAAAATGAATTTTTGCACTTTTGTCTCCTCATATATCAGTTTTTACACGAGTTCAGCAGGAATTGAGGGTAATGCTCCATGATATCGCTAATTATTTTTAAACTGTATCAGACACATTGCAATGGGTATATAGTCCCATAGCCTTTACAAAAAACTTGATTTTTATATACTTTAGCTTTATATGCCTTGCAGTAGCAGCAATTCCGAAATATTTAAAGCCGATTTGCGCCCTCAAAAGTTCCATCCAAAGTCATTGATATTAACTTATTCTCATACTTTTCGAAGCAACCAGTTTAAATATTGTCAAGTTTTGCGACCACACTTAGTGTCTAACAACTAAATTCAACAGCTTCACTTTCGATCACTAAACACACCCTTCTATGTTGCTTTGTACAGAAGAATTGCATTTTTACCACTATAAAAGAAAAGAAAAGTTTTTGCTTCGTGTGATACAAACGCTTTGAAATTTCCACCAACCACACAGTGCCAAGTTGGTCCGTGTTTGTCATCAAAATATAGTTTAATTTCTTTCGATATTGCGGACTCGTCTCCTTCGCATTTTTGAGTAGCTTGTGCTGCAACCGTCTCAGCTTCACTGATCATACCGCTATGCTCATCCTGATTAGTTAAAATTGCAAATTGTTAGATCACTTTAATACATCAAGTGTACGGGTGATAGTGTCGTTTAGGATGTTAACTCCACACTTACCATATCGGTGACTCGTTTTTGTGCTCCAGAAGTTCCTGCCGACATTATGTTAAAGCTGTCCGCGAAGTACCAACAATAATGTTCTGTTTAAGAAAAGGGTTCGATGAATTTTGATCGTCCTTCTCGTTGCTTTCTTATTAAAAGTAATGGTTCCGTGTACGTATCCAAGCATTCTTTGGGTACTGAGTGATGATTTCGTGGGTGGCGATAAGGTAATTGTAGTGCGGTTTAAAATAATAAATAAATAAAAAACACAACACCACCACACTGTGGTGTTTTAACAAAGTGCCATATTATTATTTTTAATGCATACTATACAGGTAATAAACTTTACTAATGACATATTTTAATACTACTACAACAACATTAAAATTTAAAAACAAACCAAAAAGCTATTAGAACTCATTAGCATACCTGTATATTTTTATCTCGTTAAACAAGGTGGCTTATGTCAGACAGTATAAAAGCGGTAATGGAATAATGAGATGACAATAATTACAACAGATTCAAGCGTTAAACCTTCTGCCCGCGTTAGGTGCCACCATCTATATGCTTACAAATCACACACTATTTCCATCATACTCTTATTCAAAATTTAGTGATACAAAGGTTGTGCCACAATAGCAAGACAATACCGTTGCGTGGTCTGAAAAACCTTATTTTCGGATTCCTTTTTTTTGTACAGTACATACGTACGTCTACAACGAGAAAGTGCGATTGTCAAGAGACCAATACTAGCACTAGCTTGCAGGCGATGAAGAAAAACAGTTACATCTGTAGTGAATAAAAACAATTGGTTGCGATTGCCCTATGACTGGCCCTTCTATTATACTCTTGTATAAAAAGTAGTTTTCACGTTGGTGCTGCCTTCAGTTTTTTTATCTCCTCAATCATCAGCCCCACAGCATTATTTTTTTGTAAAAGGAGGAAAGAAAAAAATAATATAATAATAGCACTGCTACCTTTATGCAACTATATCAAAAAATGAAATTGATATCGTATTGTTGTATTTAGGAAAAACACTTAGATATATTACTACTACTTCAGTCACCTCAACAACACATAAATAAATAAATAACAAAAAAAAAAACCAATAATAAANAATTTTTTCATTTCAATTACTGCTGTTTGTTTAATTTCATTAATTCTATTACTTCAATTACGGTATTTACATTTTATTATTATTATTAAGTAAAAAAAATAATCATTGTTGTTGTTTATTATTTTATTAATTAGTATATTTATTTATTATTAATTTTTTTTTTGTTTGCGAAATTACTTTTATCCATTGCAATTTTCAAAAAGTTAGTGACGGTGAATGGGCATTCTCCGGAATCCCACTAATTCATTCACAACTACGGCTTTCATACTGCATATGAGATATATAGAAATATGGATGCGCTCCTGAACCAAGCAACAGCTAATCTTGAGAGAGATGTTGAAGAAGAGAGGGAGAGCACGCCCGACCAAAAAGTGGAAGAAGTTAGTGAAGAGGAGGAGACGGAAGAGGCAGTGGAGGAGGAGAGTAATATCGAAGAGGATGAGGAAGAAGAAGAATCTGTCTTCCAATTACCTAAAGAAATGACAGCATATGAAAAATTTTTCCAGATCAGAACTGTGAAGGGCCCTGATGGTAATGACATACACCCCTGGTGGGTGAAAGGACATGGAGAGCATGGCAAACTTAGGACAGTTGATGTTATGGAACGCTGGCGAGCGAGAATGAAGCGTAGAAGAGATGCCTTGGACGAGTGGCATACGGAAATAGAGGAGGAAGAGGCTGCTGCTAAAGAAGAAGAGGCTGCTCGCCTCAGAAAGTATCACTTTGATGCTAAGATGAGAGGCTTACAAAGGGTTAAAGATGAAAAAAAGAGAATCCGGAAAACAAAAATAAAACAAGACTATAAACGAAAAATAGCCGAGTCAAGAGTTTACAACCTGTTAGTAGTAGGAAGAGAAGGCGCTGAGAGAAGAAAAAAGGCTGAGGCTGAACAGAAAAGAATTGATGAGGAAAACAAACGTTTGCTTGAATACAACCAATACATGAAAGCGAAAAATGATAGATTGAAAAAGGCAGCAGATGAACTGGAGGAGCAAAGGCAAATTGATGAGGAAGCTGATATACTTATGAGAAAGTTTGGCGTCATGAAAGCGGTTCCCAAACCTTATGTACCGAAAAAAGAACTTCCGCCACAGGGTGACGAAGAAGAAGTTGATCTTCACTACGAGCATCCACAGCTAGAAGATGGAACAAAATTAGATGCAGTCTTATCCGTTGATTTGAATGATTACCCATACTGTCGTACAATTAATTGCTTTAAAATCGGTAGATTTGGTGCAAAGGAACTTTCAATTACACTTAGTCCTCGCCAAGTGCTGGGAACGACGGAGATAGCTCCAGGAGCATGTGAAGGCTTGCGTGAACTAAACATGGCTGGCGCAAACATTTTGGGTCAGGGTATAAATGATATGAGAAAAGCTTTTTTGAAGGGAGCTATACCTAAACTGCAAATACTAAAGCTAGATAATAATAATTTTGGGTGCACTGGCGCTAGATGTATTGCCGAGTGTTTGAAGGATGAAAACGCCTTATCAAAGTTAAAGTATTTATCTATGAGAGGAAACTCGATTCAGGATCATGGTGGTATGAGCTTAGCAACAGGTTTATACGCAGGATTGACAACAAAATTAGAAGAATTAGACCTATCGCAGAATATTATGAGGCGAGGTGGAGTTCTTTCATTGACACGCGCGCTTCAAACTCTTCCTTACAAAAAAAATTTTAAAGTGTTGAGGGTTAGAAACAATAGGTTACGGGTGGATGCTATCAGACATCTATCAAAAACTAGTCCACCGTTCCTTGTATTTTGATTTCTAATAGTTACGCAGATCACTAGTAAAAAGGAATATTTTTATGCATGAAAAAAAGAGTCTTAGCCGCTACCAAAGTACTTTTCGGGTCTTCACCGGTATAGGAGCGGCCAGAAGTATTTCCTCCTCATCACTGTCACTATTAGATTGTGCAAGTGTGTCTACTCCTTTGCTATATTCAACGCTACTAATCGTCTGCACATTTGCTTGCTCCCTCGCGGATTCAATCTTACGCTGTAAAAACCTTAAGTTTTCCTTCAAGTCGCTTAAAATATTAGCCGTTATGCTAGATTTGTGACTAATTCGCTCAAGAGTTACAATGCGCTGATGTAATAAATTCGCAGAGACTTCCATTCTTTCTAATTTAACATCCTCTCCTTGCTCAAGCCTTTCCTTCACACTGTTATTGCTTGTCGAGTTCTCGGTGTCAAGAATCGCTCTTTCCTTATTTTCATCCATATTAGGTTGCCATGGGCCCATAAACTCTGGAAACAAGTTTGTAACATAATCCTTCAAGCTTGAATCTACAACGGCTGCATCTCTATTGCACTTCAATATTTTCATGACAATTTTATCCGTGTGAGCTTCATCACTGACACCGAAGTTTTTATTGAGGGTCTCCTTCTCCATAATACATCGATAGGCACGATTTATCCATCCTGCACCTGGTGAAAGCAAGGTAATATTGTCGACTACTACCGTGCTCATATTCCTTCCAATGACAAGGGCACTTGCACAGACGCCACGGACAATGCCACCTTCATCGTAACGCCCCCTACTTTCTTTTCTTTCAGCATTTCCAGACTTTCCATCTTTATATTTTAAGCAGTGATTTAGTGCAACAGAGATAAAACTCAAATTGCCAACCAATGGCTTTTGTTCATGCCTTGTCAGTACATCTTTGACCCATTCGGTTGACTCGAAAGTCCATTCTGCAGACACATCACCAAGTAATTCAAATGGCAATGCTTCGAATGATGTTTCAACTTGACTCTTTTCGTCTGGTTTTTCTTTATTTGTCGCATAAATTACTTTTTTACGATTATGTGTCCGCGATTGAATATTCACTAATATTCTCAAAGCTGCAGGCAAATCGTTTATAATTGTATTTTTTTTTCCCGTACTCGTATAGTTGACACCATTGCCATCATGAAAGACTATTGTTCGTATACCACCGTTTGTTGAGCTGTTAGAAATTTTCTGAGCTTTTGGAAACAAATTTTGCAAGTATGATTTTTTGATATCTTTGCATCCTTTTATATTAACATGATGTAACAGTTTGGACCTGGTCTTTTCAACGCAAATTTCAAGAAAATCTGGAGATACAGTTCTCAAGTATTTGAATTTTCCGCTCTTATTATCAGCGATCAGGTTGTTTCCAATCGTATGGAAAAAGTAGAATTGGGCAAGACCATCATCTAATGGAACTTCTTTTATCACGCCGCTGGACAAAAACAGCTTGGATATTAATTCCTTCAAGCGTTTTGCGTTTGGATTTCCTGAGTCAATCCAATCTTTGCGCAAGTATGCAACGCCACTTTTGTCTTGAATATCTCGCATCCATCGAACTTTGATATCTCTCGTGAACGAACTAAACATTAGGGCCTGAAATTTTGCATCAGTACCGTTCGTAGTTTCACTTAGATTGTGCTGTACGGTTAGATGCCTTGAGTATACATCCTTAATCTCAAAACTCTCTGCAAAGTTTCCTTGCAGTACATTGAGTATATGTCCCTTTTGAATATTTGGCGATCCTTTCAGCTGCACTTCAGTTTGATAGCTAGAAGGGTCTTCAATTACCTTCGAATTGCTTTTAACAATTTGGTTATTAAAAACCCAGAACAACGCCAAGCGAAGTGCGTTAGCAACATAACTATCTTCAGAAGGGTCTGTTAAAGATTTATTTGATCGTGTAAATGTGTTCACTCTAGCTTCTAGGTATTTTGCAGTATTATCAAAAGTTTTCATTCTAGATCTCACAAGACCATAGGAAAGTAAAGGACAGCTAGCATGCTTGCGGTACCATATTAGTATTCTTAACAACATAATTGGAATAGAGTAGTGGCCATCATCGAAATCGAGTTGTGCCAACAATGTTTTTGTTATGATTGCATTCATCTCTTCGTGAGAATGAATAAAGTGTGAAGCTACGCGAAATGGTGATCGCTCGAGGCTTAGAGCTGCGGCAACACATGCTGCTTCCCTACCGACGCCTAGTCGTATTCCGTATATGATCAACTTGCAGAGATTCAAATCAAGACCTAGTGTTGCAGCTAACGTTCCCTCAGAAGTTAAATCTCCATCGTCGCTTGGTTTCGAAAAGAATGACAAACGGTATAGACTGTCAAATGCTGGCTGAAATTGCGAGGTATCAGGTGAAGTAATAACGTTTTCCAAAACAGCTACAACCGATCGATTTAGCATCGCTTTTAACCTTAGTATAATATGGTCCAATGGTGTTTGTAGGATCTCCGGCGGATCAAACGCATCAAACATGTCATGAATCTCCTTCGTATACATTCGCCAAACAGTCCCAGGTCGAACTCTTGCCGTTCTGCCTGCTCTTTGGGTGGCAGATGCTTTTGAGATCCATGCGGGAACTAAGCAAACTTGGTGCTTTGCTGCATTATATTCTATTCTCTTTTCTGTGCCCAGGCAAATTACATTGTCACAATCAGGCAAAGTTATTGACGACTCTGCAGAATTTGTCGCAACAACAATCTTTACGACATGATGATTTATTTCAAATGCAGTCATTTGTTCTTCGTGTGGTATATTAGAATGAATCGGTATCACTAAATATTGCTTTGCTGATTCCCTATTTTGTAATTGCTCAAAAAGATTGACGATATTATATATAGCATTAATTCCATCAACAAAAATCAAAACTGATCGACCAGGTATACCGACTACCCTTGACAAATGAAAAGCTATTCTACACTGGCTTTCAGTTATTGCAGATATATTACTACTAGACAAACCCATTAAAGCAGAGTGTTTCACAAATTTCTGTATTAGTTTCTCAACCAATTTTTCCAGCGTCGAACTTAACTGGACATCACTCTTTTTGTGTATTAAATCACTTAGATAAAACTCTTTCAGCGGACAGCGGCGAGATCCAACAAACAGAGCAGGTAGGTGGACTCCAAAGTATTCGCAGTATGTGTCCGCTGCAAGAGTTGCACTCATCAAAATTAACTTCAAGTGTGGGTGCTGCTGCATCAAGTCTTTTGCAATATAGCATAGTAAATCTGTGTCAACACTTCTCTCGTGAATTTCATCAATAATCAAATGTGTATGATCTTTAAATACTTCCGGATGATGGGCTGCTAACAACACTAAATATCCTGTAGTACAGAACCAAATACGTGTTGATTTCGTGTCCACAGTCTTGACTCCGTGTCCCATCCGCAACCCAACTATACTATCAACATTGGACATGATTTCACTCTTATAATTACGTTTCTCTTTCTTCAGCATGGTAGCTTTAATTTCGTTGGAAACTCTACTTCTTAGTGATGTTGCTGCAATCCGCCTTGGCTGCGATATGAACATTTTGACGTTCGCAATTCCTAAGTCATCAATAATCATTTGCGGGATGCGACTGGATTTACCGCATCCCGTTTCGCCATGGATAATAGTAATACGATTTGCACGAATGCGGGCGCATATAACTTCACGATGTTTGTCGATAGGAAGCTTATGAGTGTATGAGGTGCTGAAAGAATTGTCACGAGAATGCTGCACATGATCATTATTATTTGGTTTACTTTTCATTGATTTCGTAGATTGTGCACTAGTTTCTTCAGAACGTATATACAGATGTGTAGCCATACAAAACCGCTTGCTTGCCAACATATGAAATGTTTTGCCATGGTACCAATACATAGGATTCATGCCTATCGTTGGCACACCATTATCAATCAAAAATTTAGCCACTTTTCTACATAGCTGCATATACATTGTATGAAATTGGACATTATGGTACTTCAGTTCACCATCAAAAGAATCTATATTCTCGTGGACAAGGGGTGAAACTTTGTTGACGCCATTGAATACTATATTTTTAGCTTGTGAAATTTTTGTAGCAAAATACTTCAAAGCTCGCTCTTGCTCTATTGTCATTTCTAATTTCCACGCCTGTTCCGTATCGTTTTCCGTTGGTATTTTCCAGATATACTTAATGATTTCAATTACAATATCAACTACCGGCGCAGATGTGTTTTTTCTACTTGCAACTGCGTCGTTTGAGTCGCGTTCAATCTTTTTTGTAACACTATCGATGCATTTTAGCATCAGCGCCTCATCCATCGCGTTGATGCTATCTAACAGCGTATAGTAATCTTTGCCTCTTGCATCAAATGGAAAAATATCCAAGCTTTCCAATTCATACAAAGCTCTTGAAAATGATATGGCTTGGTTTAAATTGCAATCGGCAGTGTTGCAATCCAAACTATCATCATCGTAAGCGCTAAATGTGCGTGCAACGGAGTGCATATCATAACTTTCAAGTAGTTCATTTACAGTCTCTTCTTCCTTTTCGAATTGAAATAAGTCTTTAGAAAAACCAGACGTGTAATCATTTCCCAAGTATAGGCAAAAGTCTATGAGCGAAGATTCTGACATGTCGAGGCGCTCAGCAATTATTTTTCTTGTATATACAACTGCTTGGAGCATCTTCCGCCTGTCGTACAGTACATTTACAGGACGTAACATATTCTTCTCTGCCAAAGAACCAAAAACTACATACCTTGTCGATTTAAACAAATAAAAGTCACTGTCATCCCCATATACAACACATTCATTCTCTCTAACAAAATTTTGACGGATATTCTCACTGCTATTCACACATTGGGAACTGAAGTTACTAGCGTCTCTAACCGCAAAGCTTTTCGCCGACCTTTCTGCCAAAGACTGGTCCGCTTCTTCCTCGCAAAAGACTTGCTCCACTCCTAGTTCTTTAAATATGAGTTGTATTTGGTACTTGGCAAGTGTTGGTAAAGGATACGCGCTTTCGTCGTGTACCATACCATCCACGCAGTGCTCAAATAATTTTGTATCAGCGTCCTCGATAACAGCACTACGACGCAAATCTGTCTCGAGCTTCAGGCGTCTTTTTTTTCCGTCCCAGTACACAATAGGCACGATTTGAGAATCCAGAATCACAGAAATTTCTTCTCTTACTCTTTTATTAATCTCAATGTAATCGCCACCATACCTCCGTTCAACAACTTTCATCTCATGGATTCTGGAAAGGCCTTTATATCTGTCCAATATGTAGAACACGAAACCGTTTCCGTCAATCAAAAGTTTTGAATTTGGACTAAAAATGCTTGGTTGTATATGCTGCTTTACATTTTCTTCCACGAATCTTTTTAGCTTGCGTATGCCCATTTCAAAAATGTGTTGATCTCGTCTATTCTGATTGTCGAAAGCTTCTCGCCATACACCATTGATGAAGTTTTTTTTTAACCATTTCGCTTTCGGGAAGAGATGATGATGATCCGTTCTTCTTCTTTTTCGAAGAATAAGAATAAAAGAACAAACTCTACTACTAAAAAAATAATAAAAAAAAAAAAAAAAACATCATCATATTATATCATATGTAATAATAAATTATTAATAATAATAAAATACCACAAAAAAAATCACATCAGCAAATTAATATTATTATAGTACGAGGAGGATAAGTAGTAGTAGTAGAAGAAGCAGTAGTAAAATAATAAATTTAAGGAAATTTGTAATTGTTGTAGGTCGTAATAATAATGTAAATGTAACGTCAGTAGTAGTACACAAAAATCAACAATAAATTAACTCCGGCTAAATTTATGCGGAGCGCGAGTAGATAGAACACAATCGATTCACCACACCAAGAAACTTCTGCAGGGCTCTTCTTGTCACGGACTCAAGAGCACGCTAAAAGTGACCAGCTTTTCAAGGACGAAAGTTGCCGTCGGTCTGTCATCTCTATCCGACCACATTTGAGTCAATAATGATTTCATTTCTGACGGTAGATCTTCTGGTAAAGTCGGTCGTAGCCCATTTTTAATTTCTTCGGATAGTAAATCGTTTGACAGATGCTCGAAGTCGTCAAAAGGAATGCGGCCTGTTAATACCTCATAAAGCACAATGCCCAACGAGTATATATCGCTTCTTAAGCTATGAATGCCATCATGTGTTACCTCAGGAGCACCCCACAAAACAGTAAATCCACTATACGCCCCACTGCTTCGCCTGTAGTTGTTAGCACTACCACCAACACCGGTATAGATTCCACTAGCTTCTACACGACTGCATCCTAAGTCACTAATTTTTACTTTTATTCTGTCGAAGTCATTTGGGTGATGTACAAGAAAATTCATCGACTTTACATCGCCGTGCAATACGTAAGGCTTTGACGTATGCAAGAAGGCAATTGCCTTGGCGCATTCAATCGCTATTTTCAGGCGCTGGTTCATCTTGAACTTTTGCCCTTCCGGTGAGTGAAGGCATTCGTACAGGGAACAATCCATGCATTCCATAACCAAGCATATTGCTGGCGGTATGATGCAAACGCCTTGTACCTGAACTACTGTGCTGTGACGTAAACCACTATGAATCTTGATTTCGTTGAAAAATCGTCTAATAACTTCTTTCGTCAAATCGATGCAAAACAACATTTTCACAGCAACATCCTTTCCTTTGTACTTACCTTTGTATACACGAGAGCTGCCCCCGTGACCCAGAATAGAACCTTCAGGTATATTTAGGTAGGCAAAATTCAGTGTTTCAACTTTGCCATCAAGTCGTAAAGAATCCAAACCCAGAGCAACTTCCGATGCAGAATCGCGCCGCAGGGATGTTCCCAGAAGCGGTCCTCGTAATCCACTCATTTTCCCGACAATCCATTCTTCCGTTAGGGTGCCTTGCCAGAACTGTGAATCTTGCCTCAGCGTTGTGTATGCCACAAAAGGTATCGCAATTGTAAACATCAAGTCGAAACCAACAGTTTCAAAGCATATACCCATATCAATCTTTAAGTACTCTAAAATTTCGCTGACTACAACAATGCCGCGTGTTACACTCCAAAATATAGCATAGCCAATTAATGCAGGACGCCTATACAGCAATTTGTATGGCATCAACCAGCAGCAAAGGTAAAAAATCAAAACTATACCGTAAAAAGATACATGTACAAAAAAATCATATTCAGTTCCAGGTTGGACTAGTGACAAAACGTAAGAGACGGTGAATACAACACAGCCCCAAATGAGGGATATGACACCAGTTATTTTGAATGCTCGGGTGCCCATTGAGCTCTGCAGGAGCATGAAAACAAGACCCTCTAACACAGCATGTTCGAAACCATATATAACGCCCACAAAAATATTTTCAGCCGTACTGCCTTCTCGGAATATAGGTACGTTTAGACTGTTCTCTAAACCGTAGTTAACAAGTGGTAGGGCAACGTTCAACAACACACAAGTACTGCATATAAAATAATATGTATACAAATGTACTGGCAGTAAAATTGACGATAAACGAGCAGTTTCAATCCCTCTCTTGGCCAACCGATGCTGATATCTAACCCATATCACAATTACGAAGAAAAACAACATTTGCACACAGTTGGCAGTGTTGTGTAACGAGAAAAAAGCATTGCCGAACAAGTGATAGTCGTATATTTCTTTGCAAATATACTTCGTCTCTTTGAAAGCACTATGGTTACTTTGGTGGGATTGGTACATTATTGTGTGCTCGCTAATATACATCTTCGGTGCACAACACGCATGTCCGGGTATCAATATCAAGCGCCGTACGGTTCGCTTACACCTATTGCCAGGTCGACACTTGTCTCTCTCCTTTCACCAGTTGCATGTGATCGACCCCCTTCAACAGAATTACAATACAAAATAGTAGTTGTTATTATGTTGTTATTTATTTATTATTACTAATAATAATTTGAAATAATATTTATTTTTAAAAAAAAAAAAAGCAAAAGAAGAAGAGTGATAATTTTCTTACTTTCGTATTCCTCGTCGTAATAAAATGATAAATACTATACAACAACCATTATTGGGAAAAACAAGGTATTTAATACTAGTAAGAAAAATTTAAATTAGCTAGCATAGCAGTGGCTTAAGCTCTAGCCTAATAATAAAAATAAAATTGAAGAAATAATTCTCGTTGAAGTTTCCCCTCCTTTCCTAAAAAGGAGAACGAGACCGTCATCGTCACTTTTTTTTCGAATTATTTTCCTTTGTTGTTCTTTTTTTGTTGTTGCGAATGGTGTATGTCACTGAGTCAATACTGTACGATAACATATAGGCAACACTACTACAAGTATGGAAGCACCAAAAAACTCCTCCCGAGCGATTAGACTTACCCAAGGGTGAGTTAGAACAACATATCCCAATGACTTTTCCATTTCAAATTTCATTGCGACGGCAAGGGGCAATATTCTCCCTGTATCAGAGTTTTAGAAATCGTCGCAATTAAATTGAGCTAGATTCTGTCGTTTTTGGCTAGTAAAGCAACATGCGGCATTAAGCATTACTAATTCTGTGTTGGCATTAAATGAGTATGTACTTGATAGCTCCAAGATCCAAGGTACATGCCGTGGTAACTCTGGCGACTTTGTTTCCAGCAATGCGAAAATGATTTTAGAGCATCTATAGAGATGCTGAAAAGGATGCTGCTGATGTTTCATTGTTTTCAAAATAGTGTCTTGCAGTTAACGTGTTGGTTTGTGAATACTATACTATTATTAAGGTATTTTGTATGTGTTTCGTTCTCAAGCACATTATTCAATTCATGAAAAATGGCACTTAAAACACTTGTTCCGCAATACTAACCCGAAATATCGCATTTTTGTAGCCTTTATTTTAAGACATGTGATGCTTAATTCACAACTCTAAAAGCGCATTCCTTCCGTTGCAAGAAAACTTTTCCGGATATCTAAATACGATTATAGACTATAGAATCAAGGAATTTTGATAGCACACTCAAAAATCGATTTAAATCAAAAAAATACGAATGGGGCATCAGATCGAGGAACGGATATCACTAATTTATATCTTTTGAAAGACGTTTTGCTCATAAAAAAGTACAGTTTCTGGACAAGTTTTTTTTTAATACACCACTTTGTGTCTGATTCAGACATTAACCCTTACTATAACCCTAATGTATTTAGAAGAAACTACAGTTACCTACCTCCCAATACTTCCTTCGAATCTGCAGACGTAAAATAAGACCTGAAAATGAGTATTTCCACAACGAATATATACTACTGTACCTTATTTCAGTTTCCCAACCATCAAACTTAATGATTCAATGGCTTGTTTGCGAAACAAGAACCTTGACGATAGGTTTTCTAGGAGTTCGTTTTGGATGAAGTAATCTACCTTTTTTTTCGAAGTTTTCCCGTTCTCGTCACATTCTGGGCAACATTCGCCATCTTTCTCTTTGTTCGCGTTTTTACTTCTGTACCCATTGACACACTTTTCACAGAAAGAATGGCCACATGGTATACATGTTATTGGCTTATCAAATATATTCATGCATATTAGACACGTATATGCACTTTCCGTTGCTTCCTCTGCTTTCAGTATCTTAGCGAGCGTGTTCCGTAACTCTAATTCTGTAGCCTTCAACAATTTAGCCAGACGTGCGTTCTCTTGTGCATCGGAAACATCTTTCATCAATTCGTTGTGTTTTTTTTGGAGAGTGTGCAACTCGTTTTGAATGCTCTGGAACAAAAAATCTTTCTCCTTGGATTCAGTTTGACACTTTTCATACAACACACCTTGCTCTCTCATCGCATTTTTCAACTCGTTAAGGGCGGCTTGGGCCATATCTCGTTCCTTTTCGATTCTGGTATGCATATCACTCTTTGCCCCGCTTTGGAGTTGCAACTTCTGCACCTTTTCACTTAGTTTCAGATGAGCATGTCTTAGCTCACTTAGTTCGGACGTAAGCGCCTGGGCACGGCTGTGTTCATCATTGTAACGGTCTCGACATCGTGCAGCTTCACTCAGAGCGCTCTCAGCGCGGCGGGACTCATTTGCGCTACTAGATCGCTGGTCCTCGAGCTGTCTTTCCAGGAACGCTATCTGTTTCCCCTCTGCAACGCGGTCAGCCTCGACACTATTTAGCTTTTTTAATGCAGTTTCCGCTCGACTAGTTTCACTTGATGTGAGATCGGTTTGTACACTTAACTTATGCGAGAGCAGATCACACTGCTTTTGTATGTTGTCAACCTGTATCTGAGCGTTTTTGATGCCCCGACTCGTTTCTTGCTTCAGCTCATCAATGTATTGCTCCAGCTTCTTTACTTTTTCTTCGTATTCATTAATACTTAAAGAACTTGAACTCTCTAAGGCTTCATTTTTTGCACGTAATGATTTATTCTCGTCAACTAGTATCGTTTTTTCTTTTTCGAATGCTAATAACGTTTTTTTATGCTGCCCTTTCATCTCTTGCAATTGGTGTGACAGCAGATCTCGATCTGTTGACACATTTTCACACTCTTTCTGTGATTCTCTCAAACGCTGTCTCAACTTAGGGACTTCCTCGTTTAAACCTGTAATAGATTTCTTCGTTAGAATATAGTCCTTCTTCAATTTCTCAATTTCAACTCGTAAGCTATTCCTTTCTTGCACGGTGCAGTCAAGATCATTCTGGATTTCATCTTTTTCATTCAGCAATGCATCGTACTCGACTTTTTTTCGCAACTCTATGTGTCCTAATTCATGTTTAAGTTTCTTAACGAGATCTTTACAGCTATCGTGTTCTTTATTTAGTTGGGAAAGTTTAGCAGTTTTAGCAGACAAATCTTTGATGGCCTTTTTGCGCCTCTGTATTTCACTTTCCTTCGATACACGTAACGTAGCAAGATCACTTTCGTATTGCTCTAACTTCAAAGTTTTCTCATTACTGTGAAATTTTAGTTTCTCAATTTCTTCCTTGTTGCTTTTTATTTCATCGGTGGCTTCTTTTACCTTGAATTCTAATTCTTTTATTTTATTTTCAGCACAAGTGGACGCTTTTAGCTTTTCCTTTAATTTACGATTTTCATCTACCATTCTTTTCGCATGTGCACTAACCGTTTCCATCTGTTTCTTGTAGGTTACCTCACTTGAAGATTTAGACAACAGATCTTTCTCGAAAATTTGGATCCTATCATTGCAGCCCTTGTTAAGTTGCTGCGCTTCTTTCAGCTCATTCAAAGCCATGTCATACTTTCTCTCTAATGCCCCATAATCGTTATAAAATTGAGCTTTGAGTCTCTCAATCTCGATAGTGTGCTTTTGCTCCAGGGACTTTGCGCTCCCAGGCGAGTACAGCAGTTCATTGGTTTGGCCTTTCTTGCTTTTCCATTGAAATATTTGAGAGTTGAGTTCCTCGATACGCTGCTTATCCTGCTTATTAGTTGCTGTCATCAATTCTAAGTTTCTTTGCAAGCCGTTGATTACGATCTTTTGTCGATCAATTTCAATCTTCTGCTTCTTTCCTCTTTCTGCTAGTGTCGCAACTCTATCAGCAAGTTTGTTGTTGGCTTCACTCTTACCATCGTTAAGCGTGGACTCAGGAAATGATACGTCGTTTACACCACTTTGGACGCCGCCAGGAACAGGCGGAACAAGTGCTTTAAAGTTACCTCCATAACTGCTCGCACCACGACCCGCAAGAGGATGTTGCCTGTTTGCTCCAAGCGAGGCTCTTGTCTGCACCTTCTTTGATGGCGCAGTGGTTGCCTGTCTTCCAGCGTTTGCAAACAGCGAAGGTCGTTTAAGCGAGCCACCACCACGCTGTTGCATACGTGTTGGCATAGTTGCAACCTCCTGGCAAGCGGTTCCTACCCTATATTGTCTGGCATGATATTTTACAAATACTATTCAGCCACGGACTGTCGGTATAATATCCAACTGTTTTACTCGGGTTTCTTCTTTTGGAAGAGAAGAAGAAAGCGCGAACGAGAGGAGAATAATAACACAATAA
>LT658637.1:0-18720 GCA_900128575.1 Stramenopiles sp. TOSAG41-1
AACCGGCGGCCGGAATGTAGATAGGTGAAAGACCCGACACATCATTATCAGTTCTCGAGTCGTTGGATTCTTAGGCACCTTATACACTTTCCTTAAGGTTTTTGCATTCCTCTGCGACCTTGTCAAGTTCTTTAACCGACACGGCAATCAAGTCTTTAAATTGTTGACGTGATCTGGCCTCGCCCAACTCTTTCTTCAAACGAGTTATTCGATCTTCCAGATTGGTACCCTGGAAGGTTTCGCTAGCATTATCTACGAACGTAGTTGACTTTTTCTTCAAATCATTGAGATGCTTATTGCAGTTCTTGATTTTCTTCGCGAATTGAGACAGTTTAGCAATGAGTTTGTCTTCGTTTTTAATTTTATTTCGAAGATCATCAATTTCATGTTGCGAGTCCCGCCTTTGCAATTTAAGATTTTCAACTTCGCGCTCTTTCTTCTGTTGCTCAATCTCCGCGCGATGCAGTTCCCTTTCATGCTGGTGCATTTCTTTTTCCAATGCTTTTGCCTTCTTATTGAGATCCCATGATGTTTTCCTGTCATACGCTGTCTTGCCCATGTTCCCAAGCTGACCTGCCCCACCGGCTAGAAGGGACAAGCCTCCGGTCACAGGTGCTGCCGCGACAGCCAACCCTCCAATTAGCATGTGTCTGCCAAAACCTCGCAGAAAGGAGGAGGAATTTTTTTTTTTTTTAGCACGCTTCTGTATTCGTTCCAATTCTCGGTTTTCTTCTTTCACCTGCTGCAACTTCCAGCGAGCCTCTTCCTCCTTTCTTTCTTGGACCGATAATGCGTTGTTCATTTCCTTTTCCAACTGTTTCAGCTCACTACTTCGCATTTTTTCTGTTTTAACTTTCTGACCCAGGTCGTCTGCTCGTGTTTCCGTGTTGTCTTCCAGGTGATGTTCTTCCGCTTCCAACTTCATGCATATGTTTTTGACGTTTTTAGCGTAATCGTCAAGACTTTCCATTGCTTTCTGGTACTTCTTGGATAGCTCTTTGCATTTGTCTTCCGCTTCTTCCACGTCTAAATCGTCGAAAAACATTTCGCAAAGACTCGAAAGTGTGTCTTTCGCTTCTTTGACATAGTCTTGTACAATGGTTACATACTTGTTCAGTTTCCCTTCGCTAATTTCCTGCATACTAACGATGGTCCGCATGGCAGCACGATCCTCTTCATCTAAGTCGCCTGCAAGATCATCTGCAAATTTTTTGAGTTCGCCGATGACCTCAGAGAGTTCTTTACTGTTCTTCCTCACCGCGTCTATTCCAAAGTCATCATCGGCTGAAACAGACACGACTGTATCCGCAAACACTTTAGCAGTTTCAGTGGACAGTACAAAGTTTGCCATGCTTGAGGCTGTGAGAAGGGTTGATCGAAAAGGGTAATTATTGTATCTTCAATTTGTTTAGGTTTCCGTGATTACGATCTCGTGCATAATAGGGTTTTGTGCGACTGGTGGTGTTGCCGAAAGCTTAGTTGTGTAGTATAATTTGTATAATAATAATATAATAATAATACTACTTGGATCCAGAAGAAAAGGCTTGTAGGGGCTGGCCCTTTTTTACATTTTTATTGTGTTGTCTATATTATGATGCTTTTGTTGAGATCTTAACAACAATTATTTGGATCCAGAAGAAAAGGCTGCCCCCTTATATTTTTATTGTGTTGTCTATTATTATGATGCTTTTGTTGAGATCGTAACAACAACTACTTGGATCCAAAAGAAAAGGCTTCCCTTTACACCTTTTTCTTGTTGTCGATGGTAATTTTATTGAGATCTTAATAACAACTTGGATCCAAAAGAAAAGGGCTGCTATTTCCCCTCTTTTTTTCCCTTCTTCAACTGGGCTGCTGGAAACGTATAAAGAAACCATGATAGATTAATCATTAAATGGGAGAGAAATCTATTAACTCGAATAACATACATAGTGTTTATACATATAAAGGTATATGTTGTTGTATTCTTTTGCTAGGACCAATAGTATACACAACTGGAGAACGATGATAATTTTGATAGAGTTAGGAACAGGGCAATACTTGTTGGGTGGTGAAGAAGCCGCCAGAGAGACTTATCATTCACTCGAACCAACGCAAACAAGTTTCGCAACGCAAGTACATGTTGATTCGCACATATTATTGACCATTCACGAAGTTTGCAACAAATCATCCACCAGATGATACCCGCAAATCACCATATCCAGTATATCACGTTCTGTCAAAACATCTTCGGCAGCCGTTGGCTCAGCATTTTGCTGAGGCAAATTATTCCTAATCATCTCAAGTCTCTCAATAGTGTCTCTAACCCTTTGCATACTGCCCGGCTCTCTCATTCTTGCTTCTGGTTGTAAGTTCTCACATACACGTGCACGTATCTGCTGGTTAAGGTTTATCTTGTTTTCCATTGTTTCCAAGACTCGAGGATCGTTTATATTTATGTTTGAATCCTTTAAAGCCTTTATTATCGGTTTCAACGCTTTGAAGACTGCCCCATCAACTCTCGTATGGTCGCTGACATTTTCAGTATGGCTTGCACAGGTCATGTTCAATGGATTGTCAAGGACATAATTACGAAACGCAGTAAAGCATGTGCTGTTACGCAAATAATTTATTGTCTGTCTGTCGAAAATTAATCGGTCAAGTCGTTCTACCGACGTTTGGTTACCATTCGTTCTGGCTTCATCTCTGCAATCTCTAAGGTATTCTATATCGTCAGATGTAGTTTCTTTAATATCGGATTCAAAGCATGATTGAAAAAAAGAAACACACTCCTTCCACGAAAAATAATGGGCAATGTCGCAAGTTTTAGATAATTCATAGTTACCGTCCGCGTCCCTCGTGCAAATCAAAGAGTTGGGTCTAAATGTTTGTGAGTATAGTTGTCCTGTGATTGGGTCTGTAATATTGTGAACCGTAACTTCTTCTGCATTCTGATGTGGGAGAAAAAAATCAAAGTGTTAGCGAATAAAACCTTTTAAAAGAGGGGAAACAACTACTTGCCGTAAACAGTGTCGATCCCGTACCCACTATTTGTGTGAAGGCAATATTACCGTTTCTTACTGTAGCTTTGATCTGATTTCTTAAGTCTTCTTTCCCAATTTCTCTTTCCGCTTTCCTTAGATATTGGGTCGGTGTAACTCTTTGTTGTATATCCCCATCAGCTATATCAGCTCGAACTTGATCCTCTCTCAATTCACCCACATCTTCTTGAGGCGTTAGGGTCAGATCACCAATATTCTCTGTGAGTTGCGCAACATCTTCTTGAGATGTTGGGTCGAGAACGATAAAATGTTCTAAATTATCTCCGGGCTGCACAACATCTTCTTGAGATGTTGGATCGAGAACGGTAATATTATCTAAATTATCTCCAGGTTGCACAACATCTTCTTGAGATGTTTGGTCGAGAACGGTAAAATAATCTAAATTATCTCCAGGTTGCACAACATCTTCTTGAGATGTTGTTGTTACAACATCTTCTTGAGATGTTGGGTCGAGAATGGTTTCGCCCAATTTTTCTTCATATATTGCCGCCATATACTTTTAATCTAATTTGTTGGAAAAGTTAAATTTAAGGCAATGGTTTGAATGTAGTAAGGTGACTAACTAACTATCTAACTTTATCGGTTACCACCATCGACGACCCAGGGGGGAATAAAATATAAAAAAAAAATTAAAATAATAATAAAAAAATAAAATAAATTGTAATGGTCTGAGTGAAGCGCCGGATTGCATTCTGGTAGGAAAGCTAAAATACCGAACATAATCCTATCAAAAGGGAAGACTCCGAGGAAGCTGGGTGGATGGTGACACACACCCAGGTAGCACCGAAGAAAGAAACAATGGTGCAACAGATTCGTTTCAGCACGAGCCTCGAGTTCAAACATGATTGCCTTGAAATGATAACATGTATGAGAAGAGCTTTTAGGAAGTTACGTTAGGTCTGCGACATGGATCCAACTCCAAATGAACGAAAGAAATCAATGATGTGCTGTGAATATGTGAGGTGCAAAGTAGGTGTTCAAAAGACTTTGTAGGGAAGATCCCCATTGGGTTAGCAATGCTGTGTCCCTGTTAGGGTGGGCATATGTCGTGACTCGTCAGGAAGACTTCATTGTCAATAAAGGACAATGAAGACGAATGACTAGTAAATAACAATGGACAAATAAAAGGGATTCGACAAAGTTGTGGGGATTGACATCGTCTATGTGCGAAGAGGTAGAGAGTAAGTTTTGAGTCTTGTTGTAATTCTTCTAAGTAATATAGTAAGAGTTATCTTGTTTAAAACGTTTCTTGTGTTGTTCAGATATCATAACCAGTGATATCTTCAAAAGTTTGTGTTGTTATATAGCAAAACAAACTAGTACTACTTTACGGGTAGTCACAAAATAAATAAAAAATAATAAATAGTATATATTATTCTGAATGAATACTCTGCTGTATATATATTAATATATAATAATAACATAGGCAGGTGAGCAAATATTGTGATTATATTTGTAATAAATATTCGAACTTATTACGGGTAGAGGAGAGGGGGAGAAGGGGCAGGATACAAAGGGGATAACAAAGAGGAGGTAAAAGAAACTTGAGGTGGATCCATGAAGGCGCAATGGATGGTTGAGACGCCACCGAGAGATTCTATTATACAAAGGAGGACAAAGGACGATACGTGTAAAGGTCTTTAAGACAGAATTAGAATAGAGTTCCTGCACAGCGTAGAGACCGCCCGTCTTTTAATCTATGTAAATTTATCACGATGATAATAAAATGGATCTAGATTATGGGGTACGTAATTCTTATTGTAGTAGTAGCATAACAATAATATTATTTATATAAAAAAATAAAAAAAATAAAAAACCACACAACAACGTGTGGTGTTAGTGGTGTGGTCTTTAGGTTGTTCAATGGGTTGGCCCTTCAAGTATGCACTACTCGCTATGCAATCTCCATCGCAAATCATTTGACATTTTCTTTTCAACTTGCAGAATATATCACAGCAACGTATACAAAATCATACCAACAAATCAAATATGCCGTCTATGCGATTCTACAGTTGTCTACAGCGGGCTCCATATACATGGAAGGAACACGAACAAAATCAAAATAAAAACTATTTTGTATTGGAGATAGAAATTGTAAGTGACGAGGCGAAACGACTATGGCTTTCGGAGAATCATAGGTATTTATTCCCAAGCGATATTAATTGCTGCAACTTATTGAATAGCCTCGGTCGCAGTATTGCGCTGCGGCTGAACGATACTACGGCGGATGACCAGGCCTTAGTGAACATGGTACAAACTGCGTTGGACTCGTCAGTTTCCAATTTACTTCGTTGGAATACTACAAAGATGACGGAGCATTTGCATGGAATAAGTGCCATAGATATTCAATTACGCGACGAAGCTGATCGTAACCGCAGAAATGTTTTAATGATGCGGAGAAACAATCACTTAAAGGGTATGCAGAGAGAGTCAGAGGTAAACTTCAGGCTAAAAGTCAAAAGCATTGTGAGAGGCAACAACGGCTCGCCACAAAACGACTGTGTTCACTTTGCGGTTCCCAAGGATCTTTTTATCAACCCATCTCTGCAAGGCAACCATGATCCTCCGCTCCCAAGAATTGACACGCAGCTTTATCATGACTTGCTTTTTTTGAACCACGATCATCATGAACCACGTAGCAAACTTGGCTACCTCCACGAGCCAAATGTAGAATACGGGTTTGACGTCATAAACGGTTCTTTTCAAGCTAGTCTTGAAATGGAATCTTTAAAAAGAGATATATTGCTGCCGCATTGCAAACCGAAATCAATCACGGGAATAAATCGCCACAATGGTAAGTATATCCAACCAACACTTGTATTATAACTCCCGGAGAAATTGAACTGACAGCAACTTTAGGAATTTTGTTATGGGGACCTCCTGGGACCGGCAAATCAACTGTATCTAATTTTTTGCTAGAGGTAAAGGATAAGGGTAACCTTATCGGAATGTGCCCTATCTGGTTTGGCACAGCTTCAGAATTAAAGCGGCCATATATGGGACAAACAGAAAAAGAAATTATGGCTCGTTTTGAATGCTTAAAAATGGTGCCTCATCTCTTATGTTGTGTTGCAATTGATGAAATCGATACTCTTACGAAAAAGAGAACAGGATCCAAAAGTGATAGCAATTCAGATTGGCTCAGTTTGATGCTTAGAATTGTAGGTTCAAAGGATTTTCCCAATTTGCTTTTGGTTGGCTCCACAAATTTGAAGGGAGAAATTGACGAAGCCATGCTCCGCCCGGGCAGGTTGGACAAACACATTTACTTTGGCCGTCTGGATTATTCTGATCGCTGGAAATTGTTCATCAAAAATATAGAAGCATGTCGGCCTCGTCTAAATGTTACTTATAAAGATAGCAATGTGTCGGTTGACATTTTCCCGGATTCGTTTGGGAGACGAACTTTAAATGCTACTGGGTCTGAAATAAAAAAGGTGGTCGCACTAGCAAACACTAAGCAACGGCAACAGGACAATGAATGGGAGAGAGAGATAAATATAACTTTCGAACAGTTAATGGCCGAATGGGATTCTTTACCACGGGATCGTAGTCGGTACGATGTGCTTCCAAGCGATCCTAATGAAGAAAGTGAATACCCCCGCATTGTTGCTTCTGCTTCTACCTCTATTTCTAATTCCGGAGCCGACTCTGGCCCTAATACCCACAGTCCCATCCGCAGATCTGCATCTTTTGCAAATTTTACAGGCTACCATGATGATTCTTGGAACGACATTAAAAGTACGTTTAACCAAAGCACGCAAAATAAACAAGACTACAATAATCTTGGGATGATTTTGTGGCTTTCTAATGCTGCAGACACATTAGATGTCACCATTGAAGACAAGACAAAGATTGAAAAGGAAAAGCGCGAGGCGCAGAAAGATCTTATGGACTATCTGGCGCGCCTGGTTGATCTGTCAAAGACCGAGTTTGATTTGAAGAAATGGACGACAGAGGAGAGGAGTAAACTGGAAAATATGAAGTCGAAACTATCAAGCATCCAGGATGCCGCCACGTACTTTCATTCCAATCAAAGTTCGCTGGAAGAAAGAATTGCCGCCGCAATGGATGCAGGAAAAACGTTTTCAAAAAATCGTAGTGAGGGCACTAGCAGCTCCGAGACGAAAGGGAAAAGTAATGGAACTACCGAAGGCGAAACAACAAGCGATAGTACGTCAAATTCTTTTAACTTATCTGTTTCTACATCAGTATCTGCATCTATTCCGTTGTTGAAGATAGCAGAGTTTAAAGCTAGAGTGACCGCAGGTTATACGCGTAATTCCACGCACACGGATGGCAAAAACAAGAGTACAACTTCTTCAACAAGCCATAGTAACACTAGTGGTTCCTCAACTACTCACGGAGTGACAAACACGACACAAGGTACAGATTTAAGCCGACTGGCAGAAGCGCAAGGCAAAACAAATGCGTATCATTTTCAAAATTTAGATGCAGAAAAAAATGCTATTCGTGAATTTCAATTACTTTCCAAAGAGATATTGAACAAATCAAATGCTACAAATGAAACGGTCAAGGATATGCCCTTTCAGAAAGTCCATGATGCGATCTCGCATTTAATGGACGCTATACAGCTAACAAAAGCAAAGCTTGATAGGTTGAATCCGGACAGTAGTTCTAAGCACAAGTACCACATATACGTAGATTTAAGGGCCCAGGTATTTCATAAGTGTGAAGTACATACTCTGTTTTTTCAACGAGGTGAAAAGCACTTGAAAATAGAAACCAACGAAAAAATACATTCAGGCAATCGAGGATTCTCAATTGCTAAAAAAATATGTGATATTTCCGATGTGCTGTTCCTTGCTCGGGTGGACGCCGCCACCCTAGACGTTGGCAGTGGTGACACGGGACTGAAATTGAAAGCTGATATCATTAAAAACATCTTCGAGGAGGCAAAAGCTTGTGTCGACTACGGAAAAAATGCTGTTGTTCTATTCGACTTGGATGCAATTGGATGCGTCAACAGGGGAGTTACAGGGGAAAAATTTGATTTGTACGGAAATCCATATCCCGACAATCCTGCACTGCGTGTGGAGCGACCAAAAGTATTGCGAGACTTTATTGGTTTGATTAATCGTTTCTCTTCTCATGGTATTCATGCACTTGCTGTAACTCGCCATGCTGATATGGTTCTTAAAGCTGGCAATATGATGCAGTGGGTAAGTATTCTCTGCGCTAAAGTCTATTTAACGTCTCATGTTTTTTAACCTAAGAAAACACTCAACCGTACACTTTAAATATTTAAAAGGATTCGAACGTGCTCTCAGCAAATGTGGAGCTGACATTTCCAGGCACCTTACGTGGAATTGATATGAAACACGAATTGACATTTTACTATGTGACTCATGCTATCGACATATTAACCAGCATTTCAACATTAAATACTAGCAATCCACGAATTGAATATGCTTGCAAGATTATTCGAATAATAATTGAATCTTTCCCCACAATACACAAGAAAATGCAATTATTGTTCAGGCTATTGGGTATAGTTCGCAATAACAAGGACTTAACTCTTAATTTTTTAGACCTGCTTCAGACCATTTATGGCATCATGATAAAACCGATAGATTCTGGTCTTGATATGAAGGCAATAGAAGTGGTTTTTGCGTGTATCGAAAAATTTAAGAAGATTCAGAAGATTCGTGAAATGGGGTATAAAACGTTGTATTCGATATTGGACTTACATTTGAACAGAAATGCGACAGAAGATGGAAAATTTTTCTTGGCCATCATTAAGAAAAGTTCAGAAAAATATTGGGAACGTTCAACCCTGATGGAACCAATGGCCAAAATCTTAGCCTTGTATTTCAGAAAATTCCCAAATGAAAATTTCAGTCCCACAGATCGAGAACGACTAGAGTGTTGGAGCACTAATCAATCAGATGAATCACCAATATTCGTTGAATTAGATCAATTAAAGCGTAAATCACACGACCAATACCAACGTTTTAAAGATTTAGCACAAGAGAAAGGTGTGGATACGAACTCCCTACTGCTTACCATTGTCAAAGAGGATCATCCTTCTCGTTCACATGTTCAGACCACGTTGAAATGTTGCGAAGATGTTGCTATTAAAGACGATGAGGGTAACACTGCATTGCATCTGGCAGCTAAAAGGGGTCTTAACGACATCATTGGAGTCTTGTTAAAATATAATGGCATTGAAATCGATATCAGAAACTATGATAATGAAAACGCCATTGGTTTAGCATCAGATAATAATCACCAAGAGACTGTCACACTACTTCAGGAAAAATATGGGAAAGCATATAAGGACTTTAAAGCGCTCAAACAAAAATACGAAACGAAATACCAAACATTCAAAGATAGCACTGGGAGAAATTGGAAGTTTCCCGAATATCTAGCATCTGGTGGTGATGAATATGACGAGGCTCTACGTGTAAAAATAGACGATTTTCGTGTGCTGTGGCTCCAAAAGAAGAAAATGACTGGAAAAGATTTTGAGCCAGGAAAGAGTCTATCCTATGCTTCAAAGAATAATCGTTTAGAAATTGTTGACACACTTTTAGATTACGGTTTAAAACCGAACAATGATATACTGATCGGTGCCGTGACAAAGGGTCATCTTGAAATGGCCCAAAAACTACTTGCGGTGGACTGGAAGGGAGATAAAAAGGCAGCCACTAAAGCTGCACTAAATGTGGCGAAGAAGAGAAACAAGGGAAAAATTGAAAATTGGCTTATGAATACATATACCTATTTAAGCAGCGAAGAATAGGCCAAGAGGGATTATAATTATCATATTTATTACTACCAGAGTTATCAGATATTACTACACACCTAATAATCAGAGTTGATTTAATGATGTGCCAAGCCATTCACCTACCTACGTTCCAACTTTTTTTTAAACACACATCCTAACAATTTGTACCATCTGCTTTGTTTGTTCAGGCGACATGGCTTTTAGTGCCATCGCAGCATGTTGGTGGGATATCATTCCACCTGTTTGCTGTTCAACAATGGCGCCACCAACCTGGGCAGTACCAGCATGTATGGCCTTTTCAGAGGACTGAACTAGGACGCCTGAGCCAACACTAACGCTGGATAACAGAAGTGCCCTACAAACTGCTGCTTGCGGATTACCCATGGCGGTAAGAATTTTCAACGCTGTAATGACAATTTGAGGGTTTTCTTTCAACTTCTCTGGGGAGGGATGCTTGCAGAAATCCAAAAGTTCTGGGGTCACCATCGTGTTGACTGCCCCGCATACAACTTTTTTCGTCAACTGCGCGCCTTCAACTGCACCCTTTTTTAAGTTTGCAGTCGTGAAACCTGCCTTGTCTGCCTTTTCACCAGTAGCTTTTGCTATTGCCGATGTTTTCACCGCCATGGAACTGGCCCCCTTTTTTAAACTATTTAGTCCACTTAAAAGCATGTTAAGGTTTCGTCCAAGGTTATAGCAGAGATTCTTTCAGTGTGAAGGTGCGAAGGACTGGGATGGCAACCACATTGTCAACGCGTTTGGCACTATACCCCTCAGTTATTTTCTCTGCTGCGGTGTGTCCTTCGCATCATCCTGTTGTCTTCTCTCCTTCTTTCTTTTTTTTTTATATATTTTTATATTATTATTATGTAATAAATTTAATAATTGTAAATATAATAATAATAAATATATATAACGATTTATTATTATATTGCTGCACTATAATTATATTTAATAATTTTTTATTATAAAAAAAATGACATTGTTATGTTAGTTATTACAATAGTGCACGAACAAATACAGAGACCCCATCATTATTTTCAGGGGAAGAAAGAGCGGAGCTACTCATGGTACCTAATTATAACACTAAGCCAAGTTACTACAGAAAAAAAAGATCCAACCTCCTGTTGCTTGGGTTTCTCTTGTAAAAAAAAGTATCCATCCAATACCCCCATCATTGTGCATGTAGCAACTTAAACTTATAGCCGCCTTCTGAGGAGAGACTTTTCATCATGAAACAATGATAATAATATTTACTCTTGCTGGTGGTGGCCAAGTCTATATATTGAAACTATATATAGAAGAATGATGAGAGGTGCTCAGGCGAAGCGTGGCCCCTCCTGATCACCAACAATGAGAGGCCTCTCTGCTGTAGTTTTATGTAGTAGTAGCCCCCCCTTTTTTTAATAAACAACAACAACATTTACATTAGTTTAAAATAGCCTCCCCCCCGTCTTCGTATTACTTAAATTATTGAACTTTAGCAGTAAAATTTATATAATCTTCTGGAGGGTTACTATAAGAAGAGACCAGCTACTCTATCAAATGAACCAAATGGGTACTAAGCATCTTTGTATATCATGAGTAGTATAATACATGAAATCCATAATAATAATTACATATAATAATAATATATCAATATCAAATGAAGAAGAAGAAGGGCAAGTCTGCAACGCGGTTTCCTAGTCCGTTGCCACGGTGTGTTCGTCGCCGAAAGTAATCTTACCCGATCACAATCCCAGTGCCAACATATCTAAAATTAAAAGCCCAATATGAAACATATCAAGAGCGCAAAAAAGAAAGCTGCAGAAGCTGCAAATGCGGCCAAGAAAAAGGCTACCAAAATCGCGAACTCTGACACGACTAAGAAGATGCTAAACGAGTCGAAACAGCTTGCACAAAAAACCGCAGGACAGGCGGTTACGACTGGCAAGCGTGTCGGGTCGTTTGCAAAGGAAAAAGTTGAAGAGACTGCCAAAGGCGTTATTGGAAAATTGCCAGATGCTAAAGACACGAAAGAGGCTCTCCAGAAGGCAAAGCAGACTGTAGTGGCCACGACTAAAACTGCTGTGACAGTTGTCGACAAACAAACCGACAAATATATGCCACAAACAAAGAAAAAAGTTGCAGAGAAAATTGACGAAGCAGAAGCTACTGTAAATCCTATTTATGAACAGGCCAAGAGCAAAATCAGCGACAAAGCAAATGAAGCGCACGATTGGGGACACAAAAAAACGTTGCAAATAGCGCACCAAGCCTCCCACAAGATCCTAGATAAGGCTGGTAAGCGCATGGCGAAAGCTGCTGGGGCTGACCCAGATATGCCTATCGTGATTCGGTCGACCATAGAGTCTACCGTTAACAATGTTATCAAGGACATTAAGATACAAATGGATGAAAATTTGGAGCTAATGATCAGTGGTACCGATGAAGAGCAGGAAAAGAAGATTCTTGCCGACCCACCAGACTGTTGCCGACCCAACCCTTACAACTGGTTCAAAGCATGGATTCTGTATACAATGTTTCCCCACGACAAAAGCCTATGGGCACAACTGAAGAATCCATGGTATTATGTTTTTTCGATACTATCGCTCTTTCCTTTCGGCGTGTCTCAAGCCTGGTGGCTGCTAATGTTTATCCTTCGAGATAAACACGATGAGTATCAGCTTGTAAATTTCATCGTTTCACTCAAGGTTGCTGGTTTTATTAGCGTTGGTGTAATACCGACCTTTCTCGGTGTCTTCAAGTATATGGAATGTGCAAGTAGCACACGTTATCCATGCGAAAAAAATGGACCGGGAATACAGGAAGACTCCGACTTTGTATTTGGTACGTTTTATAGCTTTCAAATTTAGGTTCTCTGATTGATCTTCGAATCATCTACTAACACGGGTTATGTCTCACCTCTAGGACATGTTTATTTTGCTGTGCAAATTGCTTGCGTATACATTTGCGCAATCCTCCTCTGGTGTTCAGAAGATAAAGGAGCTCGAGTCCAGACAGCCACAATCGAGGAAGGGGATCGTCGAGGGCGCAAACGGTTCTACTATTGGGTAGGCTATGATCTTCTTACTATCATTGTCGTAGTTGTGCTGTTTGCACTGACTGTATCTTCGTACGATGCAACAACATCGCAAACATACATATTTTGGATCAAGACTTTATACGGGTGGTTAAGTTTTCCATGGTTTGTCCTGAAACTACCACTAATGTTTCCACTTATTTTGCATGCGCATCCATCTGCTTACAACGCAGAAGGTCACTGCGTTGCATATGCAAATGCCAAAGAGCGGGAAGAGAATCGAGAGGCTCGTATTGCCAAGTATGGTAAGTTGAGAACACTGTGCGTACGTTCGTTTTTACCCATTTCAGGATTAACAATTGGTTGACGCTTCTTCAAAATCTAGGTAATGTTGACTGCTGTTCGTTGTATTGCCTATGCTGCTGCAATAATTCAAAGTCAAAAACCAATAAAAGTGACCATGAAGTTTAGTGAGAGATCTTTCTTGTTGATGAAACGATCATTTTGTTTCCATGATAGGATTCATTGCGTTTGCTACTCTACCATCGAGTACGCACCCCATCATCATTAGCAACTAATAATAAATATACAATATACTCAATACGTACATACGTGTGGGGATTCTGGATGATAGTTCAGTTTAGTATACTGTCATTGGTGCTTGATCTCGCCTGATAAAGAGATGATTAAAGAATTAATGTAAATAATAAAATATTATTAATTATTATTTAAAACACCCCGACAGTTTAAAGTTGACGTCGCGTTCATACATACTTTTTATCGATACAGCTATGCATCCACTTGATCGAACAAACAGATTGAAGTTAAATTGTTTTCATTCATATAAGTTTACGCAATGGCATCCAACGATGTGTTCTATTCCGCCCTGCGCGATTTCCTTTTTATTATGTTTGTTATGCTCGGAGTGGCAGCTGGGGGCATATTATTTTTTTTGGGTTTCCCCAAGGCAAACTCTATCAACTTGCTCAATCCCGAAAAAAACTTTGTCGCCATCGACGAGGGCTGCAATATTACAGACGTGACGTATAGATTTATTCCCAAAAATGAATTAGAGTACCGCAATCAGTGCGCTGATTCTTACTCATACACGTTTTCTACGGTAACAGATCCGCAAGTTAGCTATCTAGATGAGGAAACAAAGGTGAAAAGTTGCGAAGATGATAGAAAATACGGAGCAAGCCTAAAAGTAGGAAGAACCCACACTACGTATATCATCACCAAACGGCGCTCACTCAGTCTCTCGAGGGTATTTCATAGATAGTATTGGTTATTATTACAAGAAGATCGATGAATGGTGGTATGCTATGGGGTGTAACTGTTGCTAGGATGAGGAGTGCACTAATAGCTAGCCCTACTACTTTACTACAACAATTATTCTCTTGTTGCTTCTTCTTTATTATATTACGAGGAGGCAGTATCTTTCTCTACTACAAGACACCACCTTCTACTATACCACTAGCTAGTCCTTTACTATCATCATTAATTATTACCTATCATCACACTTCTCTCCTCATCATCACACTCCCCAACAACAACACAACAACAACAACAAAAAAAAAGGAGAGAAGAAGCGCAACAAAAAAGATCGCAAAGATCACAATACGTAACGAGACCTTCGTTAGACGCCATTGACAGTCACTCTATGTGTGGCAAACCTGAATAAAGCTTTAAATCTCACGCACCCGTAATGGCGGCAGAATTTTTGGCACGGACAAAAGTATCGTTCGTAAAGACAGCTGTGCTGTCGTCGAACGACGGTGGGAACACTTTCAGTGAGGAGACAATAATTAAAGAAAAGACCGACGAGCAGGGAAATAAGATTAGTGAAAATGAACTCAATAGATTAGAAAAGGTCAACAATATGCATTCTGCTGGCACTGTAAAGTCGCTATACGAGCAGCTAGAGCAAAACAAAAAAGAAAAAGATGAAGCTTGGAAAGCGAAGCATGGGCCACAAGCTCCAAAAGGTCTAGACGAAGAAGATGTTTTATTCTTGAACGAGCAATCGTGGAAACAAGCAGAAAGAAGGCGTGAAGTCAAGAAGGCGGAGGAAGACGAACTGGCCAGTTTTAGGGATGCGCAGAGACAAAAAAAACAATATTTGAACAGTAGCAGTAATGATAAAAGACAAGGAATCAACTCTGATTGTAAGGCTCGAAGTGGCGACATGAAGTCCACAAAAATCGATCTGAAGCGAAAAAGCAAGTTACCCAGCAATTTTTTCAAGAAACGCCAAAGGGTAGTTTTGAACGATGCTGATAAAGCACGCCCTTCGGTGGCAAAAAACATCAAGATAGTTGCAAAGACGGTAACTGTAGGCGACGACGCTGTTACTGACAGTCAATGTACATCGACTAAACATATTGGTGAGGCTAAACAGAAAAAATCGAACATAGCTGCCCTGGATTTTTTGAATGATTTCGGGGATGATTCGTCCAGTGAGGACGAAGATCAATGATGATGAGATGATATATGAAGTTGTGCACACAGGCAAATTTAGTACACACGGTACTCGTATATATATATATATGCCCATGGCAAAACAAAATTAAACAAATGATAATAAGATGCACCTTGTTCCCTTTTAAACCTCTCCCTTTTTCACATTTTAACGCTGCCCACTACTATTGGGTTTTCGCAACGCGGCCTCCTCCTGTTGAGAAAGTAAATTGAAAGGGGGACGACCGTGAATTTTCTTCGCTGTGCTTTGCTTCTTTGCTTTAATTATTCTTTGGGCAAGCATCTGTTGCGCATCAAGGTTAATGCGATGTCGGAGCGGATATTTATTCATCATGTCGTCCAAAAAATCGCCCCATTTCGCGGTCCTTGCTAATTTTGGCTGGTTCAACATTCCTAAATGCGCGCGAAGCTGCGTCTTTTCCTCTTCTTCGGTTAAACGCTCGTCTTCTTCCTCCACATTTTCCTCGTTGTCAGCCTCCAGGGCCTCTTCTACCTGCAGTTCTAGCATGGCCTCATCGCCACTTGTCAGATATAATAAGAGCCCACGTAAGCGAGCCTCTATGTTACTTTTAGGCTTCTCATCGTGTATTTCTGGCTGACCAAATTTCTTCTTTGGCTTCTGCATTCTTTCCTTCACGTGGTTTACGCGAAGGATAATATCTGCATCGTAGGGTGATACCCAAACCTTGCCGTCTTTTGCCTGCTGATTGTCATCAGCCTGCTTTTCTGCATTCTCTCCGCCCTCGTCGCTAATCATGGCAGCATTCATATCGGGTATCTCCAGGGGTTTGCCGGGAATGCCTAATTTCGGGCCCTCCTCCATCTTTTCTTTTCTTAATGCGGGTGGTGCATGCTTGGACTGCGCTCCGTCGCCTTCTGGGGCCTGGTTCCTAGATTCGACATTTTGTGCTCTGGCTCTAGCCAAATCATCAACGCCACGATTCTTAAATGATTTTGAAGCGTCAAGCAATTTCAATTGCTTTATTGTTCCCGGGTGAATTAAACTTACGCTATCAAGCAATGACTGCAATCTAACAATATCTTGCTCCGCGTTATGCTTCGCAAAGTCATACTGCTCGCGCTCGCGCCTTGCCGCTTCGAGCTGCTTCTTCATTTCTCTATTATTCGATTTCTCTTGTTCCAACGCCTTTTTCAACTCAGTCATTGCGTCTTCTGCGCTATCTAAATTTCTTGACATCATCTGCTGTACCTTTTTTTGATCTTCTACGACCTTTATCAACTCCAAGCGTGTATGCATTCCCTCAGTTTTGCCATACATTGCTTGGTGCCGCCAAACCTTGAATATTTGGTACAGTTGGGAACGAATTTTACGCCGATTCCAGGCTCTGATAATTGTATCCCGGGTAAAATTTGCCTCTTTCTGCTTTTTCGCAAATACATACCATGCACGAAATGGCGTTTTATACAATGACATGCCGTAGAGTCGCCACTCTGCAATGATTGCACTTTTTATTTTTATTTGCTTTTCAGCTTCTAACCTCCATGCCTTAAGAACATTTACAGCCAATGTGTTGATATGGCCCTGAAATGATCTCTTAACAATCGCGCGTTGGTGCGCCCGTGTCCTCCATGACTGGAAATGTGTCTTCAATATACGATGAGTATGATGCTGCTTTATCACATGCAGATTATGTCGCATTTCCCATCGCTGTCGACCAGTGTATCGCTTTTTAGTTCCGCCATGCAGTTCCTGTCTGCCTTTCACGTATCGCCGCATCATTGCAAATATGTACCTTCCCCGGCTTTTCAAAAAATGCCGATCGGCAATACGTCGCTTAGAGCGCCAAGGCATAACACATTTCAATACCCACCTGAAGTAAACCTCTTTTTGCAACATTCTTTTGCGATTTTTTTGTATTATTCTCGTAGCTTCCATTCCCATTTCTTCCCTCAGCATTTCCTTTGTAATGAGTGACTTGGGGAGCCCTCTTTTCTCACGACGCTGCACGATCCTCTCGTGCGCTTCCTCCGTTCTTCTTCTATTTTTCATTGCGATTGCTTTTCTGCTGCTTGGTCCATTTGCTAGCGCCCACCATCGGTTGCATATTTTACGCAAAAATGCATCTCGGAGCTTCTTACGCATTGCTACAGCTTTTGCACGCTGCTGCTTCCGAAGAGGGAGGAGATCTTTAGTTCTTTTCTTCCACGCTTCTAAATGTGATTTCTTGGTGTTGAAATCACGGGTCGTTATCATCAGCTCGACCCCAGAGTCGATCACTCTCCGTCGTCTCACTACACGAACAAATTCACGCCGTATTGGCTTGGTTCTTCGTCTACGCCACCTGCGTAGACAAGTTTTCAAACGATCGTATTTGCATCGAACCATCCAACCGCGTGCAACTTTCGCAATAAGTGTAACAGCAGCGTTACCTAATTTCAGTTCACTGTCCTCATCGTCTGCCGTAAACACCCCATCTAACCTGGCCAAAGTGCCTTTAATTTCCTTTAAAGTAAATGTAAGAGCTGGCTTATTGGAATCATCATCTGCATTATCATCGTCGTTTTCGGTGTAAACATTTTCTTCCATGCCGCCAAAAACGAATTCTTCTCCTTCTTGTTGTAGCGGCGAAGGAAAATGCTCTGTTGCACCAGCCTCACTTGTAGAGCGCACCAATCGTACTGGACTCGTCGACGGACGTTGGTTATTCCGTGTTATCGATTCGAACGACTGTTCCATTGAATGCAAACGCTGAGCTAAAAATTCACACTGCTCTCGTAATAGAACAACGTCATCGCGTTCGCCATTCCCCAGGTCAAAAGGTTCTTCTTCGACGACATCTGTGTCATATAAGGAATCGACGTCGTCTATCTGCTGCTGCGCCAGGGCCTGCTGTTCAGCCAGCCATTTTTTCGCGCGCAAGTTCTCCACGGAATTCATGTACAAGTCATGGAGTGGAGAATGTTGCTCTTCATGATGGTGTTCATTTATCGGCGGCGAAATGGGGCGTCTGCCAGGCCGTCTATTTTTTCTCCTGCTTATTGCAGAAGTTGTTTTCGGTCTTGTTAACGAGTGCCTACTTTTGCTGGAAGGGTGCGTCCCCCGGCTGGACGCTATAGTTTCCTTCGCTTTCCTAGATGCTAAGACTTCTTCGACTGTATTAGTTTTCATGACACGCAGAGACGAGGGATCGTTTGGAGTGCTAATCTCTACGTTGTCGGAGACAATTTTTTTCTTTTTTTTCATAGGTGTTCGTCTGCGCAAGTCAGCCTTCCTTCTAACCTTCTTTTTCTCCGTTGGCCCCTCATCCATTTGAAGGCCTGCGTCATATGAAAGCAAATTTCCAGAAATTTGAGGCAAATTCATTGCATGTATTGTGATTCTGCACTTTTTAAAGACGTGCAGGACACGAGACGCGGTCTCCTCTAGCGTTCGAAATTGGATGATGACCCGTTCGCATTGCCAA
>LT658638.1:0-18698 GCA_900128575.1 Stramenopiles sp. TOSAG41-1
GCAAAGTTAAGTCACTGGAAACGCAGCGACGCCCCAACAGACATAGATTACCAATTTTCTCGTTTTAACGAAGAAATAATTGTCGTGGCACCAATGGAAAATGAAACTGACAGGCTAGTTGCGACCGATGACTGGTCTTTGGAAGAAACGAAAAAGCTATTAGCACATTGTCATAAGTACGAACTGCGCTGGCCTGTGATATACGATCGCTGGGACGGAAAATTAGCGCGTACAGAGGAAGCGCTGAAAACGCGGTATTTTGAGGTAGCGAAGGCGATCCTAAGCTACAGATTCGAGCCTGGCCGCCGTGCACCAACAAAGGATACAGCGCCGTTGCCATCGAACGATTCCATTAGAGTGAAACAGCCTAAAGGTGTTGCTGCTACGGCTATTATGGACCTTGAATGGAACGCTAACAAAGAGAAAGAACGAGTGCAACTTGCCGAGCAGAGTTTTCGCCTGACCAAGAGCGATGAGGACGAAGCAAAACGATTGAAAGATTATATCAAGCGGATCGATATTGAACTGCGCAAGCTTAAACGGGAACGTAGTCTGATGAATAAGAGAGAAGGTAGTAGCAAGGGCGCAAGCACAATGGTTAGAGGAGAAGGCATTGTCTCTCAGATATACCGTGCGCCGAGTGAAAATTTGCCCCGGCCAACATTTGGTCCAGGTTCCGATGGAAACAGCATTGTGTATTTGCGTAGTTCACGCCTTGCCAACGTACCATCATCTCAAGTTTTTGAAAAGAAAATGGTTGGAAAGATAGCCAAGGTTCTGAATGAGCTTGGTGTACCAAGTAGACCGTTGCCAACGCAACGGGTTTGCGATGCGTACGATAAATTGCGTCAGGATATAATTAAGCTGTTGACTGCAAGAAAGTATTACCACAACAAGAATAGCGGTAGGGGCAGGAAAGTGCCTGTGCCGAAAGTACAGGAAGTTGAAGAGGATCTTTTGATGCCCTCATCATCCAGCAACATATACGACAGCGGTTTATTAGCAGTCCCAGAACCTTCTTCTAGCAGTGGAGGAACTTCAACGGCGCACACTCAAAGTCTTAGTGGCAGCTCGGCGAAAAATAAAACCACGGGTAGCACCGCCTCGAATAGTAATAAAAGTAAAAGTGGGGGCAGTACAAACAGTCGTAAGCGCAAGGCAACCTCGCTTACAATTAAAGGCCCGAAGAAAAGATCTCGGCCGAGTGTGACGCATTTGAAAGATAGTGATGATGAGGGTTTCGGTAAGCAATCTTACAAATTAGAACTGCCTATTTCTAAAGCAGCTAATTCGGGGACGAAAAAAGCAAGTTCAAAACCAAGAAAACGCCAACGAAATTAAAGCATGTAGGCCATAGTACATGCGTATGTGTATTGGGTGTTCCTTTTGTAGCCGGTTACTGGATGCGTTTATGTTTAGATCCTCTACTATGTTCGTGGTTTAAAGTGTCCAACACTTTAAATTCAACATACACATGCGTATATATATAAAAACGTTAAAGTAGATTGATTGATATAAATTTTAAACAATAATTTAAAATGATTTTAAGGTTACTAAGTATCCAGCTGTACTATCCAACGAACCTAAAAGGGGCTAATTGATATACGTATATACGAGTTTTAGAGTTATGCTCGTTGTACCTCGTACGAAATAGACTACTTTTTACACCATGTTGCATGACTGCATTGGGGTCCCCAACATGTTCTAATTCTTTTCTAGAGATACGCAAAGTAATATATACATATACTAAAGCAGCTTCATTCGATGGATCAGCTGTGAGTCTTATTAACAACCCGAAAATTATTATTCTACTTTAATTTTTACAGAACGTAAACGAAAATATATATGAACAAGACGTATGATTTTGAATATCAGTCGTCTTCATTCAAATTCTGAGACATTTTCCATTGCTTCATCATTTTAAATTCGTTGTAATGTGCTTTCCGTTTGTTTGCAAAGTCTTTGTTCTTTGGTTTTTTTGACTTTTTGATGGCATCTGCCATGGAAACAGTATATACATCGGCTTCTATACCTTTCGAACTCGCATCAACCTGCGAAGTTATGGTTATAGCTTCTTTTGCCTTCTTCAATTCAGTTAGTTTTGATGATAATTCCGTAAAGTCTAATTCTCCTGTAGACGTATGGGCGGGCGCACCGGCATATTCCCCAGTCGCAGACTTTGCCTTGTCACTATCCTCGTCATAATATACATAAGGAGTGTTTGGCTCCACAATTTTCATACGCGTCCCTCTTTCTTTATCGTGTTCCTTAATGCAGTCTTCATCCCATGTTATTTTCTTTCGACTCGTAACATCTTCAATATTATTTCCACCTTCAACGATATCTTGCTTGGAATTCTTCGACATGTCTAGTCGACAAACGCACAGTACCTCTGGCGAATCGAAGATATGCTGTGGTGCGGTTTTGATCGTGGAGAGACGCATCCACACAACAAGTGAAACTTTTTTTCACCTGCAGCATCATCATAATAAATAATAATAATAATAAAATAAAAAAAATAATAATGAATAAATTAATGATAATTTTATACTACTATTAATAATAATAGAAAAAATATAGAAAAAATAATAGAGTAACAACAACAACATATTATAAATAAAACATACAATATAATCAAAAAATAAAAATATTTTTTTTTCCTTAGATAATAAAGGTTATATTGTTGTTAATGCATTACCACTAGCTAACTACTACTACTACTGCGCAGGTGGTTGTTTTGTATTTAGTGTTAATAATTGCTTCGTGGTGGTTGTTGTGCCTCTTTTTTTTTTATAGTGTTGGCAAGTAGTAGAGTAAGTGCTATAAATAATAATTTTGATGATAGCACTACTAGTATCATAGAAGAAAACTTTTTATTATTACTTCTTTTTTTTTCATGCATGCAATAAGTATTACGTAATAATGACATAAATTTTCACGAAGAAAAATCAAGATCATCTGAATCAACGCGCACAAGCTTCGGCCACTTCTCCTGGGTAAAAATTTCCATTTTATGAGGAATGCAACGAAACATGTTGTTTATCTCCGTCGGCCACCACCTAATAAGGATAGTAACGCTTCTTCCTCGTCATCAACATCGCTGGTATGAAGAGTTAAACCGCTTCTATTGTTGATGCTAGTGCTTTGGAACGTAATTGTTTTGTAAGCAACTTCGCCTCCACGCCCGATTACCGACCATTTTATGTGATTAATAACCGAACTAGCAAGTTTTTGCCATGTGGTAAGCCGACTAGTTCGAGAATATGGCGCAACGTTAATTGAAAATCCATTCAATGTCTTGACATAACCCTGAAGGCTTATCTTAATTGCAATTTCGCCCATACGGACACGTTTGAAAAAAATAAAGTTATCGTTACTACCAGAGACCTCATCTTCATCAACTACGATTGCTTCCTTCGATTTTATGTTTCTATGTTCCACACCGTCGACAGTCTCTCCAAAAAATAGAGCGGTATCGTTAATATCCGTTGCATCTGTAGTCGACTCAGTTTCTCCAAAGAAAAAGTTGCTTAGGCTGCTTGCAATTATATGAGTGAGTTGGACACATAAAACATAGCGACTGCCAGGAAATATGCTTATTTCGAAGTTATCGTAGACACTAATGCTCTTTCCATGGATCTCCAAAATGGGTGAAGTTACACATTTAATCTCTAAAAAGTGCTCCGTTTGCTGTTTTCTATCTAGCAAAAACGGCTTCAAAACCATGGTGCTATCCTCAAAATTGATGGCAGCCAATGCACAAGGCTTCATATCGACAACGTACAGAGTTTTGATGCCAATATTGACGGAAGTGGATGTATCCTCGTAGAATACATGCTTTCCTTGAATTCCATTTATTCCTATTTCAATTGGGGGGTCTTCATTTAGTGGTTGTAAATGCCATCCAATACCCTCGAAACTATAAGATAGTTCTGATAAAATTCCTTTGCATGCCACAGACTCAGCAGAACTATCCCCAGATATTTGTCGAGTAATTTCTTTCAGTAAGTGCTCGATGTCAATGGTTGCCGGAGAATCATTTTCAGAATCAATGTCGCTACCAATTTGATACTCATCTTTACTCACGTTTGTAGTGACTTTTTCGTCTCTTGTTGCACCACTAGTTTCATCAAATACAGTGCTGTTTGTTTTATTCCCCACCGATCGTGCATCGTCTTTGTATGATTTTGGTGGCGCCAGAAGTACATGCCGAACAACATCTATAATTTGGTAGAATTCTGGCGAATTAGTGGTGAGGTTGATAACTGCCATTCGGATATAAACATGAGGTGCATAATTCGTAAACGATCTCTGGGCTATCTCCAACCCTGGAGATGATATTGTTCTATTATAAATGCTGGTACTAGAGCTAAACCTACGCTCCACAAAATTCTGAGAAACTTTATGCGTGTTATTTGGATCAACGCTCCCGATACCGTCTTTCGGTGTCGTCAGATTTTGCTCAAGCCATGGTTCTTGACCATTGGCAATTTCAGCAGGCGCTATAAAACATTCCAACTTTCCTGTTTCGGTATAAATTTCATCCATACGCTCTAATTCAGAATTTTCATCTACTGTTTCGTTTACGTCTGGTTCAAAAAGGTGACGACCAGTAAGGCAAACGTTGGGGGACGTTACCAGCATACCTGCCTTGGTTAGTTCATCTTGAAAATATACCTGTAGTTGAAGTAATGTGATTTTATAGTCTATTGTAAAATTAGGATGTTGCTCTTCGGGTTTATCTTCGCCCTCCAATGATGCCCGTTCTTTCCATGGAAAACTACCCGATCGAGATCTCCTAAATGAGTTTTGGCCATATGAATTTGAAGTGCTACTGCTTCGAGTGCTTTTCATAGTGTTTACAGCGAAGCTAGAGCTGCTATTTACGGTTGAAGATTCACGGCGATCGGCAATAGTTTCATCAACAGAATTAGATCGTTGATTTTTTTCTGATAGAAAATCTAGAAGAGATGTTTCATTAAACTCCCCTGTTTCGACATCGTTCGCGTTACTTTTCACATTTATTTTTTTTATTTCTTGTGTCAATACCGTTCCATTTTTATCGTGGGGTAATGCAGGAGATGGGTTTTTCTTTTGCTGATTATTCGCAAAGCTTTCCTTAGTTTCTGAACCGATGGTCGTAACTAATTTCTTCGTTTCGTTGGTATGACGTATATTTTCGTTATCTTTTGTGCCAGTGGCTAAATCTTCTCCGTCTGCCCTCAATTTTGGCCCTTCTCCAGGTACTGTGCACAGACATCTGATCAACTCTATGACTATATCTCTGTTGTTGACCGTCCAGAATAGTTTTCCGTGCTTACATATGGCATGCATAGGAATATCCATATTATTGTTGCTAGTCCACCCCAAATCACTAATTTCTATTATAGGTATCATTGCAGGCATAACCTTACTTTTTACTACATTTCTAAGGCTTCCAGGACCACAAAAATAAAATAAAACTTGTTTTAGGTCTATGGAAAAGCTTTCCATGATTCCAGGGTCAAAAGATAATGCTGGATAATTACTAGCAAACGCAAGTTCAAAGCAAGTTGCGAGAATGGTTGAGTCCCCAGGCCCATTGTCTGGGCAAACGCCAATGCCAACACTTTTATCATTAACAGCTAAACAAAAATCTCCCAGTTCCATGTTAAAAGTATACCGCTTCATTAAATAGCCAATTGTGGGCTCTGATCGTGGCTCTTGCGTCCAAAATTGCTCAGGAGGTGCCAAAATTAAATTGTATACATTAATGTACCATTTCAGGTGCTTGTGCCATTCTAGTTGAACAGTGGCCGAGGATGTTATTAATTCTAAATTTATGGCCAAACCCACACTACGGAAAGCAGCAAATATATCCCTAAGTTGCTTCCCCTGTCTAAGTAGTTTTACTCGTTGCTCATGCAATTGAACATAATGATCAAACATTTCTGAACCCGATGGGACATCCCATGTATACTTGATGCTGAATTTTATGCCTTTCATTTGTACAAGTGGTCTCCCCGCAGTAGAGACCTTCTCACGCTCATCAGTTTGGATTCTCATACGATTTAACGTCCCGTCGTCGCCATAAATGTCAATTCGACTTCGTTTATGCAAATGGATCTTACACCGATTAATTACCAATTGTGCATAGTCATCTCTTGATGAATTTGTACCAGGACCGTACGCTATATACTTGAGAACTTTTGTTTCAAATTTAATTGGCCCATGAAACATGTACCGATATAGGTCCCAAAACTTAAGGGGGGGGCTGCCATCTACTGACTTTGGTAAAAAACGACCGATTGCACGACTAAATGCACTTATTCCAAAGTTCAAGCATGGACCCCAGGCAATACTTGTGTAGTCTGCAAGCCCTCGGATGTTAAAGTATTGCTTCATTGGTGTCGAGGCAACGCAGACGTCTACCGGCTCGCGCTCTGTTCCTCCGGCCAAGAGTATCTGTTTATGCCAAGAACACCATAGTGTACGCTGTAAAACAGCTAGCACCACCTTTCCAAGCAATTTTATGTTTTTTGCTTCGAATAAATCGTGGTTGAAGTTACGTATGCGTGTGTGTACTTCAGCAATTTCGAAGTTAATTTTTGCGCCATACATATCAATAAATCCATGATCAAGTGGTGGGTTATGACACGAGTCACACTCAACTAAAGTTTCTATCATTTTTCTATCATCGAATCCTTTGGTGTTCCATTGCAACACTACATTTTTCATATCAAGATCAAAAACAGGGTGTTTATTTGTACCCCGGGCCCTGGACATATCGACATATTCATTTTCAAGCAGGGTATCTTCATCCTCAAAATTTACATGCAGGTCGTTAAAAGTTATTTCTACTGAAACCCCACTAATTTTTTTTTCCTCTGAAGCCGACTGCTCTATCTTTGCCGACACTGAATCAATTTTGTCTACTTTAGATTGCGCAGAAACTTTTAAGCATGAGCTTAATTCCTTAGTGCGAGAGATAACTCCTTTTAATTGATTCAAGAAAAGGCTGATTACAGTGCCAAGTTGTAAATTGTTCGGGAACGATATCTTCAAACTATCCATTTTGCAGGATACTATTGCTCTTGCTACATTCAAATTACTCTCTTTCTGCAGAAAATATTGCGAAAATGTTTCAAATGTCACCTCGAAATCACTAATTGTTCCCACATCGTACTTTATGTCTTCGTGTACGACACATAAGGCTACTGCCTTGCATTTTGCAGAAATGACAGTTCTGTCATTGTCTTTCGAGTACTTTGGTAGTTTTAGAGACAACAAAGGACTTTTTGCAAAAAAACAAGTGTTTTCGTCAACATATAATTCCAACAAGCAATTTTGAAACGAAACGTGGCAAATCAAAAGCATGGCATCTCCTTTAGGCGCGTGCTTTGGGCTTAAGGCTATTTTTCTGGGCTCCACGGTTGCGCCTGTTTTGGTTATGCACTCAATGACGAAGAGTTTAAGACTTACAATATCTTCACAAATCGACTCCGCGACCGCCGGAAATAACTGGCAGAACATCTCCTTGCTTGAAGATGACACTTCATAAGTGGATCTAGAAACATGATGAGTTGCCTCAATTTTTGTATGGGCGGAGTTGATTTTGCCATCACCTTTATCTATTTCGGAGCTTTCTACAGACAGGACACTAGTTTCAAATTCCTGCATGTAAATATTACTATACGAACCGGACGTCGCATATTGACGCATGTCTCTGAACTCAACTTTTTTTACTTGGAAATCTAGACCAATCGACTCAGAAGAATGCAGTGAAACTTGGCCGTAAGTAAATGAAGATGAAATGCGAGATAAATGGTATTCCAAAGAAGCGCCAGTTTCTATAAGGACTTCAGCCAGAGATAATTCGCAATGAGAGGTTACATTCGTGGACAGCAACGTTGATTCTAACGAAGCCAATTGTACCTTCAGGAGAGGCCAAGACTTGGATTTTCGAGTTAATTTTGCATCTGATACAATGTTATTTACTCCCTCAAAGTTCTTGTATGTAATATAATTTCCATACAGTTGAAGGTCAAATGAATCCAATGAAATTACTACGCGAGATGGAAAAGCTGGTCGTGACTTGCTTTTGTTCTTGATTGCCAAACTGTCAGGCAAAGCGCCGCTAGATTTGCCATCAATCGTTGTTTTTGGAATTAGGTTTAAGAAAATACTTTTGATGCGATTGACGAAAATCATGTCAATGCGTAAGCTTATGGCTTCATTGCAGTTGACAGTAATGGCCTCAAGAGAAACTTTTTCCCTTGCTGTGAAAATATCAGTAGGTGATACTTCTGATGTAAGTTGGATGTGTGGGATGGAGACCGCTTGCTGTTGCCCAGACACCTGCAGCACCAAGACATTATTGAACACAAGGTTGTTGCGCCACTTTTTATCTACACCATCATCTGCTGCCCATAATGTTTTGCCAATTAAACACCTAAGGCAATAGTCGTGTTGATGCTTTACACTATACTGGTCTCGAATGTCAACACTGAAGTTGGTTATGTTGAAATGGAAGCAAAAAAATATTTTCTGAAATAAGAGAGAGTGCGCTGACCGAGTCTTTCTTTGTATGGGTGGTTTACAATGATGACTTTCTTTATTGGCTGATAGTTTCTTAAATTCTACAAGTTCTTTCAATTCATCCAGAACAAACGATAAGCGAACGTTCTCTATTAGTATTTCGACAGGGTTTTGGCGATCAAGCTTTTGAAACAAAAGTTTGTATAGTATACATTTTACCTGTATTACGTCGACGTTCAGAAAACTACCATTTTTCATTCCAACTCTTACATCTCTCAGGGCAAATTGCTGAAAATCTGCCTCTACAATTCTAATATCTACTACCATTCCTAATCTAGTTTTGGGCGACGAACGCGACAAAAATCCCTTTAGTATCCATGTAATGAAGTTTCCAGCTATCGTTGGAGACAGAAAGAAAGTGATGAAACCCCCCAGCAAGATGGAAGAAAATATGGTGGCTACCCAAACGAAAACTTGTGTTGAGAGCATAATTTCAAGATCAATAGTTGACGCTGGCTTTTGGATCACAGATATAGTTCCATATTTTCATGTGACTTTGCTTTGTTATTCACGCAGCTGAAGAATCAATATACGTTAGTTCAGGCCAACCTCTCGCAATGTTAACGCTTCAACTCACTCACTTGTCATCTTCTCGTGATCAAAAACGCTACACTACTACACTGCTTCGTAGTAGTTATATTAATTATTATTATCGACAGCAACAACTATCGATCTATCATCATCATATCGTAATACTACTACTAGAGATCAAACATCCGTATACTATCATCATTGAAGAGAATAATAAATACATGAGATAATAATTAATTTGTTGTTGTAGTTTGTACTATTAGTAGTTGTAGGTATAGTAATAATAAATAGTACGGCAGTGTTGTTGTAGAAGAAGAAGTAATAAATTATGTGTTCTCTCTCCTCTTCTTCCTCCTGTTGTTCGTTCGTATTCTCGTTCTTCTTCACATCATCATCTTCTCATCATCATGAAAAAACACACACACCACAACCAATTATCCTCGTTCTGTGTCTGTTTCGCACAAGTGATCTGCAGGAATATAACGTTTATTATCGCCTTCCTCCCATCTCTTTCTACACATGGCAGATAGTGGAGAGATAGAAACGAGGCAGAAGGAGGATGGCGACGCAATGACGAAATTTTCAAACGTAGAACACTCCTACACATTTTTTAATACAAGGGTCCAGGCTAGCCGTACCTTTTGCTACCAAGGTATAGATATGACAGGGTTGGTCGATTTGACGTCCTTTCGAAAGGCAACTGGTGAAGCTATGTGGCCATGTTGTAGATTACTTGCTGATTATCTATCTTGCCATTTTCAAGTTGAAACCCATGGAAACCAAATTTTAGAATTAGGCTGTGGTCTTGGCCTTCTTGGTGCTATTTGTGCTGCAAAACTTGGGAGTGAGGGTGACGCGTGCAGCGGTGAAATTCGTAAGGCCAACAGTGACACAAGTCCTAGGGTAGTTTTGACCGATGGAAACCGGGAAGTATTGGAGCGGTGTATTGCAAATGCAAAACGAAATTATTTATCTTCTGACTGTCAAAACATATCCTACCAAATTTTGCATTGGGGTGATCATGAACAACAATTGAAACTGTTGCAGCAACTGCCAGGTGAGAAGGGTTTTTCCTTGATCGTTGCGTCTGATTTGATTTACGAGCGCGAGGGTGTAGAAAAAACTTCTCTGCTGCTTGCACAAACAGTTGACTTTTTGCTAAACAAGGAAGATCCTAATGCACGTTTTTTATTATCTTTCCAACTACGGTCTGCGGATGTGGGCATTTTGTACAAAGCTTTTGCAGCTGTGGGATTCGATCATTTCGTCCCAACAACATGCGATTGTAGTGATATTGAATCTGATGACGAAATACTATGTTTCGAAGACATGTATGGGGAGCGCCATGATGAAATGACCTTGTTCACCGATAAGTTTGTTATTGCATTTGCCCGGAAGCAAAATAAGGAACTTGTGTCTTAGTTTTTGTTAAAAAACGCCCCAAGTATTAGAACTAGTCATATATACCTTTCAGTTTCGTTCATATATAAATAATTTAATCAATAATTTATAAAAAACAGAAGAAGTGTCATAGACGTGATGGTCCATAGGTAGAGGCAGCATAGATTAGTGGTGTGTACCAATTGGCTGAATAGTACGCTTTCGTGTAATTTCAAAAAAACATATTGACATTTTTACTTTTAATATTTATATAAATTCGTCGGCTTTTGATGAATCACACTACTATGTCTGTGATAACCCGTAGATGGTTGCCGAAAACAACGGTCTAGGCTCTTTAGTTACCATCGAGCCGGTACCCCATTCCATAAATCCAGTTGAAGTTCTTATTTCAGACGCGCTCAGTATTAAACCTGCACTTTTTCCGAACGCTAACATGCTATACTGCGTGGATTCGGGCATGAATGTGCCGTGAACCTGAATCTTTGAAAAGTTGACTGAAGCATCAAAAACATTTTTACACACCAGTCTCTTGGTATTCTTAGCAAGAGACGACCCTGCTATATCACACAAAAATACAGCGCAAGTTTGTACCAAAAGTGAAATGTTGGTTCCAGTTACGTTCATTGTGTGACTATAATTATACTTGCCCTGGCTTGCAAACAATACATATTGGCTTGTTTGAGCGATTTTGCCGTGTCGTAAGGATGATTGTACACTCGCTTTTCCAAGTTTTCCGGGGATAACGTCTGCGTCCAAATAGCAAGTGAAATTGGTCTCAGGCACAAGTATTTGGCGTTGAATACTGCTGCGTTTAGGCGCCAATTTTGCTCTAGAAATGCCCAGAGGGGCGCAATATCCTGATGTAACAAGCCCGGGAGATTCATAAGAGCAAGGAACAACGTATCCCTTTGAATGCACATCATCATGATAAGATTTTTCGCCCTTCATTTCAATATTATTATGATCGTGTTGCGGTTGAGTATCATCAACAGCATGAAGTGTTTTTGGTATTTCTGCTACCATGTAGGCATCCTGATTAAATGTCGAACTGTTATAATGTGATTGCAAAACGTTTCCTTTCCAATATATACCACTGCCAGAATTCAAGTAGCTGGAACCAGTATTTGCTGCTAGTAAAACGCTATTAAACTTTCGAGAAAAGGCTTGTTGGAACATCGTTGCCGTAAATAATGGGGCTGAATTGTACCACCATGTTGAAAATAGGAAATGTCTTACACCGTCTTCCCACAAATTTCGTACAGGATGACTAAATGATATATCGAAGCATACAAAAATGCCAAAGGTCACACCAAAGGACAAATTAAATTTTACCACTTCAGGTGCTTTCGGATAATTCAGGAGAGGGTATGTGCCAAATAAATGGTACTTATGATAAATTGCAGAAATTATGCCACCGTTTTGCCCGTCAAAAACAACATCTGTGTTGAACTGATATCTTCTGTCGTGTGGACAACCATAATCTGTTGCAGGGCTACAAGGTCGCACATCAACTGTATTGACAACTAATGATATAGAATACTTTTTCGCAAGACAACTGATTCGAACCGAAACAAGAAATTCATTATGCAACGAAGCGTCACTACAAGGCAGTGTACCAACAGGCGGTAACGTCTCTCCATATTGTGCTAAACGGTCCCGCGGGCTCACCGTCGAGTTTCCGGGTGCTACCAGTCCAAATGTCCATAAAATTGCCTCAGGAAAAACAATTATATCTACTGCATCTTCTTCTGACGCACGCCGAATATATGTTTCCATTGCATTTATTGTCATATTGATATTTAGCGTAGGCGAAAACGAGACAGAACCACGTGGGTACATCTCAACAACAGCTCCTCTATAATAATTATCTTTTCCCGAACTTAAGGCTGAGGTCACAAACAACACGGACGAAAACATAAGCAAAATAAACCAGAACCAGCCCCTACACATGATTCGAACACTGCTGTGGCCCAACAATTTCCTTTTCCACTGAATTGACATGAAGTTTGGGTCACTACTGTCATGTGACCGTGTGTATAGTGTTCGCGCGCCCGTTTCGCCACCACCATAATAATGTGATGAATGATGATGATGAAGAAGAAGAATGCGCGAGAATAATAATAATATATAATGGCAATAAAATAATTATTAAAAAACCACCACCATCCACAACAACACAATAAACAACAAAATAATAAGAAACAATAAATTTCATATTTATACAATTATTTTTTACTTTTATGGACTATTTTGGGCATTAAAACTTTTTAATAGCCATAATTTTTAATATTAGATCTAAATTAACATTTTATTTGATATATACTTATTATGATAATATGAAATTAAAATCCTTAATTTATCTCTTAAAAAGTTATTTAAAGCAAAATTTATTTTTATTAATATCTTAAAATGGATTTTATTGAAATGATGAATTAATGTATTTAATCCTATAAATTACATGTTTAATGCTATAAATATCATATACAAGGCAAAATATATTTAAAAATATATAAAATCTAAAAGGAATCCATCTAGTTGGGTGTAGTATATGTATGTGTATGTCTTATGTAGCTCAAGCCTCATTAATCAGCCAGCCGTCGTCCATCGGAGTGGAGGTTAGGGTACAAGGGGTTCGGGCCTATCAAAATCAAATATTCATACAGAAACACTATGGATTTGTATCCCTGAAAACCAAGAACTTTTCTTCGACTCTTCCGCCAAAGACCTAGGGATATTTTCCCTCTTTACAATATAAAATTATGTACCGTCCTCCCTGGTTCTACCTCTCTGGTTGTTTTGTATGCACTGGCGATCGAAACTGCAAGTTTGCTTGTCGTATGGGGGGATACTATGGAAATACCGTTGTCATGAGCGTCTACTGGACAAGTCCTTGTTTTGATAGATATATATACTTGCTAGTATATAAGAATCATTCAATGATTTTTCTTTACTGGCAACACGTTACCTAGTTTTTCGACATGCACTATGGTATTTGCATGATGAGACCTACTAATTTTTTCATGAAAAAATGATGATGAGTTTTAACTAAAAAAAACAAGCCACAACATAATAAACAACACAACGACGATAATAAAAAACCAACAAGAAAATTATTACCACAATAAATAAGCATAATAATAATACGACGACAACATGCACATGATGACCAGCACGCACATGGCAAAAGTCGCGCTACCGCTTCGCACGCTTCACCTGCAAACGCATTTTACAAAACTAGATCAATAATAAGATAGTGCAGGAAGATAACTGAAACAGAAAGTTGTAGCAAAACAAAAACTCGTAAATATGTCATTCAAATCAAAACATAAGTTCGAGAAACGCAAGGACGAAGCTCATCGTATATTGCAGAAATATCCCGAGAGGATACCCGTAATCTGTGAGAAAGATCCTAGAAGCCGTGATATACCGGACATTGACCGTAAAAAATATCTTGTTCCAGCTGATTTGTCAATTGCTAACTTCATGTATGTCATTCGCAAGCGGATCAAGATCTCACCTGAAAAGTCTATATATCTTTTTGTTGATAATACTGTAATGCCGGCCACTGCGCAGTTGCTGTCCGCACTATATGAAGAACATAAAGACGAGGACGGCTTCTTGTACATTACTTACGCGGGCGAGAGCACTTTTGGCGCCAACAACTAAGATATACATTATGAGCATGTTTTTTTTCAGTTGGCCAATGTTGAAATTACGTCGAACAGTAAGACCGAAACAAAGTAGTGTTCCATATTGATCATATATTTGTGTTACTAGATATTTTTTTTTCCGCCTAATAATTTTATTGTCTTATAGTATGACAGATTAATACGTACGAAGTACTTCGTACCAGTGTAGGTTTGATGAAAAGTAAACTCTCTAACTTCCTTCTTATACCGTTTATGACCAAAGTCCTTTCATCCAATGGTGCAATACTCTTGTGAGTAATACTTTTTGGGATTCAAAGCGTTGCCCAAGGCATTGATAAATCGAATATTCTCCTGCTTCAAAACGAAGGTCCATCAAAAGTCGACCAGCCTTTAACACAAAAATACCGCACAGTCAAAACTGTTAACCTGTTGCTGAGACATTTTTTCCATTAACTTAGTCTTATTCACGTCACAAAATAATGACAAAAACGACGATACGTAAATGAGAATCCTAACTATCATATCATAAGTTAAGCGCGAAGTCTTAAGTTGTTGTATTATATAAAAAAGAGGGGCAAAAATATATTCAAATTTTATACTGCGCAGTAAGTACAAAGTATGCAAGTTCACGTTAGACTTGAACTAGGTAAAGCAAAACACTTGTGGTAAGTTTACTTTATTTTGGCAAATCAAAAAGCAGGTAACGAACAGCTGTTGCAGACCTTCTCTTGATAATGAGAACAAATATTCGTCTAACTACAGTTTTAACAAAATGACCAGACGGGTGCACCATAGTTATTAAACATTTGATATAGAAACAGATTCAGAAGCTAGTAGTAGCTGGTGCATCAATGCAGGTAGCACAGTTAAGCATGCTTGTCCCTGGCATGAAATCAAGACTTAACAACAAAGAGAAGCACGCATAGTTTAGTTGCAGAATAAGCCATTTTAAGTCGCGATACAGCCTGGGTTTAAGAATAGTTTATTCTTTGCTTTCCAAAACACCATTATGCGATGCGACACTATCGAGACTATTATCATCCTTAAATTCACTAGTAGCTTGTTTGAAATCCAGCTTCATCGCAGGAATGCCAATTACCATCATGTCATGTAATTTCTTCTGCATCCAATGATTTTCTTTGATAAGCATTGAAATTTTGTCGGTAGTCGACTGGTTCAATAAGCGCAAAAGATATGCATTCACTTCCGCTGCTAGCCGTGTCCTACATTCTAATGCCATTAATTGGCGACAAGATGCTGGAGCAGCCTTTATGTCGCTGAAAACGAGCAAGAGCATGACTTCTTCCATTTTTTCCATAAGATCTGGTTTCAGTTTAACTATTGGCCCGACCTCATTCTGTACATACTTTAAGGCTTTCGCGACGTCTCCACTTCGAATTATTTCGATAGCATTTTGTTTTTTCAAAGAAAATAATAATGACAGACCATCTTCACTCGAACGTAAGATATCCTTATTCAAAACATTGATGCTCTCAATTGCACCATCCATATCGCCTTTTAAAATATTATGGCGTATATTCTGCCGTTGTTCGATTGTGCTTAGGTCTATGTCTGGAGTGGTCCCGCTCTCTTCAGCAAACGTGCGCGCTGCCAGTTGATCGCCTTCAACTATTAAGTAGTTCATGACGAGTTTGTTCAAAAAATTAGTCGTAACAAGTGACCGAGCACGCTGAAGTTGCAACTCCCACAAATCTAAAGGTACGCTTAGTCTTTCATTATCATGCTCATTGCTCTCATCAAACCTTAATGGGCTATTTGCCTGATCACTTGAAGTGCTCGTGCTGTCCCCATCCGAGCGAGCGTTGTTAGCCTCATCCTCGTTGCTGGCAGATCCCGATTCGTCATGCATAGATTTTATATATGTTATATACGTGTATCTATGAAAGTTACAAAAAAGACCAGTCAAATGTTAGGGCCTGGTGAAGAGGTCCTCTCAGAGTCGAGCTCTAAATATCCTCAGTGGGTGGGTGGCATACATTTCCACTCGCGTAGGGTATGCGAGAGCGTAGTACAGAGCCGAGCGCTTTCTTTTCTTCTTCTCTTCTTCTTCTTCTTCTTTTTTTTTTTATTATTATATATTATCTTCTGCTTCTTCTTTCTTCCCGGAATAAAATATAATAATAATATAATATATTATTATTATTAAAAAAATAAAAAAATAATAGTAATAGACTATAATACCAAATACAGAGTATAGAGTACACTAAATAAATAAAAAAAAAAGGTATAAAAAGTGTAATATAATTGAAATAATAATAATAAGTAATAATCATATCTACTATAATTTTAATAGGTGGTAGTCTCATATACCAATAAGTGTCATCTATCTTAATCTATACAGTAATACAGGTAAAACAATTTCAAACAATATTACTACATTAACATATTTATTTTTATATTATTTTTTTTTAATGAACGAACTAACCCAGCTAAAACACTTTTATTGTATTGTGTGTAGTAGTATGTTTTAATGTAGCAGTGTAGTATGTATCATATTTTTACTACATATTATTATCATCATAATTTTTTTTTTATATTATATTATTTATTATTATTATTGAAATTATATTATTAGTAGTTATATAATAAATTTAATAATAATAATAATAATAATAATAAAAAACAAAAAATATCATCTTCATCCATCCTCTCTACTACTCTTCTTACTACTAGTACTATGAAGTAAAAACACAATCATCCTCTGAAGTACCTTCACGATCGTCATTCTACGACAGGATAGACGTCGGATAACTTCGTAATTATTCAACGAATTTCTTTAGTGGATACGGGCGAAAACATTCATCACCCAGCAAAAGCGTTTTGATGTTACAAAGCTGTAATGCGGCACTTGGCATTAAGTATCTAGTCACATAAACCAACACAGGACAGCGGGCACAACACGGGAGTCAAAATGCGTTTTCGGGGTCGAATCGGTGCAGACCAGTTACAACTAATATCAGACGTAGTTCAAGCTATGTATAGACAGGGGGAATTCCTTTGCTTAAAGCTCACTCCTACGCACTTACATGCCATAGTTAATTGCTCCAATTCGGCAGGAAGCAATGGTGTTATACCAACTTTCGCTAAATTCAACGCTGCTGAAATACTATTCTTTGAGTATCTAGTTGAGTCAAACGCGAACAACGAAATCTGTTTAGAGTGTGACCCTTTACAGTTTTTACGAGCCTCCAGATCGGTCAAAGAAGCCCCAGAGGTGCTTCTTACACTCAAGAAAAGGCAGGAAATACCCCGAATTGTATTAGAAGCCACAATGATTAACGGTGTGAGGGTTACGCAAGACGTCCCAGTACGCGTATTGAACGAAGACGAGTTTCAAAATGCTGACGAACCTGTCGTAGATCCACCGAAGGTTCGTATTATGTTGCCTAAGGACGTACTGAGCATACGCTCCGTCGCTGATAAATTAAGAATTTTTGGAAAATACGTTAGCATTATTGCTGATTTGAATGGTTGTCTTGAGTTAAATTCACATAGTGATGCCGTAAATATCAGGTCGATATATACTGATTTACAAGCTCAAGGTATAATCGACGCAAATCAAAATACCAGTCAAACAGGTCAAGTTCAGCTTGATTCTTCCACGGCAACGGGAAAAACCTCTGTTGTTGTTGACTCGAGGCAATTGTCTCAAGCATTAAAATGCACTTCTGTCAGGCACGATAGAGTTCTCTTTTGCCTGACCCCCGGTGAAGTATGTATCGTATACCTTGCAATATTTAACAGTGTTGGTACGTTGGTGTTCTATCTGCCTGCAATCGATGGTGGCATTTGCTTGGAGGGAGCAGCCCCATTAAAAGTGGAACTCTAAAAACACAAAGTGCATAAATCTATGGTATTTTTTTGAACTTGCGATATGTTTTTTCTTCACAAGAGGCTTCGAAAGGGTTTCACAGATAATTACACGTGGTTTACTTTAAACTCAACCGGTAAACGTAAGGAGTAACAGTTGAATTTTCCGCGTGTTCACGTATTGGCCAAATGTTGTTTGTAATGTCAAAATAAATGGATGACATGTACTGCCTGCTCGAATCCCCGCCCCGAAGCGTTTACATTTAACTAAAAGGCTTGCAATGTATGTGAGCAATAGCCAGAGTGGCACACTTGGGGGTGTCCACAGGAGAGAGAGAGAGAGAGAGAGAGAGAGATGATCGAGTATATTGTTTTCGTGAACCCAACACATTATTATTGTTTTACTGTCTCAATTATAATTCAGAATTCTTCATTGCGTTCTTTCGATAGTGAGAGCTGGTCACTTAGTCATCTTAAAAACATTTTAAATAATAGAGATAAGATATTATATGTCTTACTTTTAAATCCTCTATATATATTGCCAAATAACAATAATCGGCCTCGGCCGTTCAACGAATACCCAGAGCTGCAGGAGCTAGGAGACGTCGAGTTTCACGTACCGACAGAATATCAAGCGGAAGAGGAATGTGGATGTATGGTGGTGTTACGTTATTGGCAGTTATTTTATAATGAACAGCATACTCATCT
>LT658639.1:0-18553 GCA_900128575.1 Stramenopiles sp. TOSAG41-1
TACCAGTAAAACATCCTACGTGCACGTAGAAAATCGTTTCGGTGATACGAAGCCTGTAGCAGGTATTTAAATTATAATTTAGAATATATACTTTACTATATAAAGGTTATCTTGAATTTAAAGTCGCCAAGATGTCGAAACCTGGCGTACTGTGTTCGATTATTTGAATGTGCACTGTAGAGAGGAAATCGCTTGCTCGCGTAAACGGTGAGCACAATCAACGTTGCATAGCGGGCACTTAGTTGATTTACGAAGCCATCTCTGTAAACACTTTCTATGAAAAACATGTTTATCAGAACACGGTAAAGAGGAAACATTGGATTTCGATGTATAGTTGCCGAGGCAAATGACGCATTTTTCTGGAATCTTGGCGTTCAGTTTTTTCCATCTACCGTATTTTTGCGAAGGAAGTGCTTGGATTAGCTCCGGGGGGGTTCCTACGTTTGGTGCTAATGTGTTATCGATGCTCACTCTTTGTTGCGCATGTACGGATTGTCTTCCTTCTAAAACTCCTATCCATGCCCAATAAAAGAAGCCTAGAAGGAGAAAGGCAAGTTGAATCACAAATATGATAAGCTGCGATCCAAATAATTGAACCATGGCCTTATCCATAGGGTTCTCTATTGAAGTGTAGTGATACGCATAAAGAGGAAAATACAAAAAGTTGAAGCAATTCACCAAAAATCTCATTTTCCCCGTCATCTTGTTGATTTTGAAATAGAATGAATCCATCAACTCTTTTCTTTTTTCAAGGTAAAACTCCTTCAAATCCTCAATTTGCATGGCGTCTATTTCTTGCCCACTATCGTTTAAAACTTGCAACACCTTCTTCACAACAACCAGTCGTTGAATAAAAGAAAATACCTGCAAGTATATGGAAATTACGAACCATATGGTCATGTAGGCATAATTATTCTTGATAACGATTTGTAAAAGCGAATGTTCAAAATGGTGGCACAGGTAGATAGTAGCAATGATGGACATGATCGATGTAATTGTGCCCAACAAGGTTGTGTGTAGTATAAAGTTCAGAGACTGCTTCGGTGCTAAAGCGTAAAACAGGTACAAACTGTTAAAATTTTCGTTGCCTCCCGTAGGCTCATGGGTTGCATGGGATACAATGTTGTCATAATTATCCTGTTCACCAAGGGATGAAGCAATGTTATCCACTACGTGTGACACAGTCACTGAACTGCCTCTGTGACCATGCACAGCGTTCCCCCTGGTACGACTTCTCCTCCTCTGTGTGCGAGGAGCAGCAGTCATCTTTTAAAGCAAAGGTCTCGAGAGGATTTCGAACGGCAGCAGAAATATGCAGCTAGCGCGAAAGGTCTGTTTGGGCGTCTGTGTACGCTTGTTGCAAGTGTGCTTTGCGGAGGGTAAAGGTCGTCCCACTGACACTCCAGCCTCGGTAAATACGCGGTAAACGACAACGTGGCTAGCTATGGCTACGGTCACAGGTCAGGTACCAAACCTTTAACGAGCATCATCAATAATTTTTTACATTTTGGCCATTCTTTTAATTTGTTTATAATAAAATAACGACGAAGAGAAAAGAGATGAAGAAAGAGGAGAAAAAAAGGAGGGGAGAAATAGCATAGATAGTACTTATAGTGTATGTAGTGTTTTATGGAAGGAACGAGAAGCTGCTGATATGAATGTGTACAACTCATTCATGATGCGAATACCATAGTAGAGAAGCAAGATGCGGTGTGACCACCGACCGTACTTCATGCCAGTCGAACGCTAGCTACTACACACACAGCATTGGCAAACACTTGAACCTTATCGATTAGCACTTCTTTTCTCAATGTTGGATATTATGAATTCCATGTTGGATAGTGATGAATTCCATTACATTCTTTTTATTGCTAAGCAGTGCTATGGGACAGACAGACATGAAAGGACGACGTTCACTCAATAGTACGGTAGGGTCATTTAGTACAGTATTTGATTACAACTTCGTCTAGGGCGCATCAGTATAGTATTTGACTACGATGTCGTCCTATTCAATATAAGTACAGTATTTGACTACGATGTAGTCCTATTCAATATAAGTACAGTATTTGACTACGTAATCGTTCCATTCAATATAAGTACAGTATTTGACTACGTAATCATCCTATTCAATATAAGTACAGTATTTGACTACTTAATCATCCTATTCAATATTAGTACAGCATTTATTAACTACTTATCGTCAGACCTCTTCACTTTCGTCCCTTACCGATCCCGCGGCTTTGGCGATACAGCAGCGACACGGCCTTAGCGTTCGTTGATGCTTGTTGGACATCACGATGCAACTGCTTCTTCTGATCATTGCTCAGATGAGTCCTTGAGACGCCGTTCCTCGGTGAACGCCCGTTTGGCGGTCGTGGTGATGGTGTATTGGCAATATTTTTCCCCAAAAATCTTGTAGGTGCTCGTCCTTCTGTCTTTTTCTCCGCGCTCGACGTTAATCTCATGTTCATCATGCTTGCATTAGACATGCCTGGATTTGCAGTCGTCCTTTTTGTAGGAAAAGTACGTACAGCAAAGTTTTTCGCAGCATTACTTTCAACCTTGACTAATCTGTTATCAATATTTTTGATGCTATTCATCATCGCCTTCATCATATTTTCCATGCGTTGGCACTGCTGGTCAATTGAATTCAATGTCTCCTTTTCCGGAAATGACGCGTTTCCAAGCAAGGAACGGGACGTGTTGGTAGTGCTACCGGCGGCTAACGTGCTAGGGAGGGTTAAGGATTTTTTGCTGCTTCTAAGTTTAGCTGCCAAAGAACGTACTTTTGACATTGGCTTAAGAGGTGGGGTAACATTTCCAGCGTTTGGAGGAGACTTCTTCACCTTCATCATGGGTGAGTCCTTTTTGTCCGCCTCTTTCTTAAATCCTGCATATTTCTTTTCCGCTTCTGATTGTAAATAAACCCTTAGCTGAGGAAAATCGTCGCACACTCTATTGAAATCATCTCTATGGAATATCCGAACGTCGCAATTTGTAACAGCCACAATGCTTGCTGCCCGTCTTGCTGTATTGTCCTTGTTGCCCCGAAGCAACGCAAGCTCTCGTCGTCGTCATCATCATCATCATCATTTGCGGGTTTCAAGCCCCCTTTTGCCATCTTTTCTTTTTTACGCTTTTTAGCCTCCTCTAGTTTTTTCTGGCGTTCCCTACGATGCATTTCATCTTTTCGCAGCTGTTCTAACGACGCAACGGATGACCGCCGGATGACTTCTAAGGTACTATGGATTCCAGTTCTGACTTTCTTCTTCTTCTTGATCTGTGAAGATCTTTTCTTCAGAAACGCTAACGCTCCTGCAAGTTTGTGATCACCGCTCGACTTAGAAAACGCTTTTGCAACTTGCATTTTTTGAAATCTTCTTAACGTGTCCTCGTCGTCCTTCCCTGGCGCTGCGAATATATTGTCTTCTTTCTTCTTGCTCCCCGTGGCTTTGGTCATCGGGTTTTTTGTGGACATTTCCACACCCGTGGTCCCCGAGGCTGGTGTCGACATCGTGTCGCTATATCCCTTTTCACGGCCCAGTAGGTATCTTGGTGAGTAAGAATATTGGGCGGCGCACTGGCGCATACCCCTGTCATTTGGCCAAAAGAGTGTTCATGTATGTACATGAGACTTGACTGTAATGGTAGCCTCATATTAATGCCATCATGTTGTTGCAACTAAAGCAATAGTACAATACTGGTGGGGTACTAAATAAATGCATGCATTATTATTATCCAGCAGCAAAAATAAAAAAATGTATGTTGTTGCGTGTTGCGCTGTGGTTTCCAGAGGAAGAATAAGAAGAATGCACCACTGGTTTAGTATAATAATATCCAAGTATAGCCTTCCTTCACCAATTGTATCCCTTCCTTTTCCTTCATCATCCTATCCTGCATTGTTTGTTGGTGGTAAATAAAATGTCTTTTTTCTTATTTACATTGTCATTTTTTTATTACGTAGTATAAAAATAGAATAAGATATAATAAAAAGGGTTCGTCCAGTTGATCGTTCAACTCCATCGTGAAGAAACGGAAATAGGCATTTTGGAATTTTATAGTATGGGTAATTCAGTACTCAGAATCGCCTTGCACAGCGATGAGAATGGCGATGGTATTCTTGGACATTCTTTTTCTTCTTAGTCAATGCAAATAAAAATGTGATTGTTGTTGTTGTGTTGATTTTTCAAATATTAGAGTAGTAGCATAAGTAGTAGGCGCATGGTAGTGGTGTGTAGTACGACGAAGGAAATACTACAACGTAGTAAGAATTTTTTGAAATAATAATAATAATAATAATAATTTTTTGTTGGTGGTTGTGTATTATTTCAATTATTATTATCAAACATAAACAATATTATAATAGAATATACTATTATGAAAGAGAAAGTAAAAAAAAAGGAAAAAGAACAAGTCGTCTTCTACGTTTTACTAAAAATACTCGATCGTCGTCGTCGCCAATTTTTTTCAGCAAAATAATTTTAATTAAAAAAGTAGATCTACTGCGGGAACATCATTTATCACGGGAGGCGGATCTTCGCTGCCGCCCCATGCCCAGCCAAACCTTCTATCTTCGCAAACGAAACGGCATCTTCTATCAAAGGGCGCGACTGGACATTGTCGTGAAATGACATGTATGTGCGCACACACAAAAATGTTAACACGCTTAAACCGCCAGAAAATCTTGCAGTACCACTGGTTGGTAATGTGTGGTTAGGGCCGCTGGCATAATCCCCTGTTACTTCAGCGCATTGCTCTCCGATAAATACGGCACCATACGCGTTCAACATTTTTGCCGTGGCCTCCGGGTCACGAGTATGTACTTCCAAATGTTCTGGGGCAAGCATATTACAGACTGTGGCGCCCTCTTCGAGGTCTCGTACACATACAGCAAATCCATTACTAACAAGGGACTTTCGCGCCACTTTGGCCGTAGGCAGCACCGACAATTGCTTTTCCAATTCTCGCTCTACATCTTCTACGAGTTGTGGTGAAGTTGAAATCAGCACGCTTGACGCGGCAGTATCATGCTCTGCCTGTGCAATCAAGTCGGCTGCAACTATGCTGGCTTTTGCGCATTCGTCTGCGAATACCAGCACTTCTGATGGACCTGCCAACATGTCTATACCAACTTTGCCGAAAACTACTTTCTTTGCGGCAGTTACAAAGGCGTTTCCGGGGCCGACAACAATATCACATTCTGGTATAGCACCAACGCCGTACGCCATCGCCGCTATGGCTTGAGCGCCGCCTATGGTCAGAATGTAGTCAGCGCCAGCAACGTAAGCAGCAGCAAGGGTTTCATCTGTCGGACGAGGACTTGCAACTACAACGGTCTCACACCCTGCAACTCGTGCCGGAATTACAGTCATGAGAACCGAGGACGGTAGAGGATACCTACCCCCAGGTGCATAACAGCCCGCATGCTTCACTGCACGTACGGTGTGCCCAGCTCTTCCCCCTTGTATTGTTGTATTGAAGTCTTTTAGAGAGTCCTTCTGTCCCTGGGCAAAACTTCGAACTCTTTCAGCAGAACGAACTAACAGCGAGCGGGTATCTTCGGGTATTCGATCATACGCCTCCTTCATGGCATCTTTTTGTAATAGATAAGGCGCAGTACTGGATGGGAGGTCGCCAAAACGCACCGCATACTTAAGCACAGCTCTTTCTTTATTTTTCTCGACATCTGTTACTATATCCAAGGCTGCTGCGTAAATTTTTGGATTTGTAGACGCCCGCCATAAGCTTATCTCCTTATCCATGACCTGCTTCGGTGTATAACGTGTTAATGGTAGCTTGCCATTCGGTTTGGTCGCTGAAGATGCCCCCTCCGTAGCCACACTATTATTTAGAAAAACATTTAACGCGCCCATACCAGCGTCGAGTATAACATCTGCACCAGCACATGCTAAAGTGCGTGCGTCGTCGTCTGTGCCCTCTGGCAATCGGACTCCCACAGCAACAATGCCAGCTCTTGTTGATGCCCTTACGTCATCCACCGTGTCGCCAAACATATAAATGGCGTCACTTCTGGAACCATTTGTATCGCTTACGCCACTAATGCCTAACCGTTTCAAAGCCAACTGAACTGGGGCGGGGTCGGGTTTAGGTTTTTCCGTATCTTCCATACAAACACACGTTGTAAATGCTTGATCTAAGCCAACAAGCTTCAAAAAGTAGTCGCAATCTTCCCTTGGTCTCCCGGTAACAATAGCACACGGATACTGTTTTGCCAAATTAAGCAACATTTGTTTGTCCGGTATTAAGGTTTCCGTGTCGCGCAATCCCCCCAGATACAGTTCCTGAAACTTGCTTTTCACGTCTTCGTACTGCACAGCTTCGTTAGTACCAACAATCAGTCGATGTGACACAACCCAATCATTATTAGCATCGCCCTTTGCTTTTACCTTATTGATATCGTCGTTTGTAATTGTGACACCAAAATATTTACATGTTTGAATAATTGCGGCTCTATAGCTTGCTTTAACATCCGCAAGGACGCCATCCATGTCGAAGATCAACGCTTTCACCTGCTTGTTGGACATGGAAAAATCTGTGACTAAATTACTTTCCAGCGGCACCAAATCTAATGCACTATGGAATCGTTCCATATCACGTGGAGTACCGACACTGACACGAATATAACGTTCCAGCGCACCGCCTTGACTGCCAAAAAAACGGATCATGACATCGTGTGACCCGAGGACGGAGGCTACGCTTTTTGCATCAAAACCCTTCACCCGGCAGAGGACAAAATTTGCTTCCGTTGGCGTAGGGTTCAACCATTCCTTTTCCTGCAGCTTTCGCTGCAACAGCTTTGCCCCATCTGCTACCTTGTATACGTTGGATCCATGGCTGCTGACGAGTTCCTCCTTCATCTCTAGTGCTTTCATTGCTGCCTTTTCTGCAGTACAATTGACGTTGTAAGGCTGCTTCGCTATCATCATAGCGCTCACAATGGTCGGATGTGCAAGTGCATAGCCGATACGCAACCCCGCTAAACCAGCCCATTTTGACAACGTGCGCATCACTACCACGTTCGGATGACGCTTCACCAGCTTTAGTGCAGGTGAAACTGTGGAATTTAACGATTCAACAAATTCAATGTACGCCTCGTCTACTACCACTAAGGCACCAGTTTCAGCCAACTTTTCAATGTCTTCCTCCGGTGTCATCGTTCCAGTAGGGTTATTTGGATTGGCCAGAAATATGATCGAGGTTTCGTCTGATTGCTTTACTACGTCGTTCACTTTGACGGAAAAGGTTCCGTCGTTCGTCCTCGGAATGTTGACCATTGGAATGTCGTGCAGTGTGCACAGTGCTTTGTACATGCCAAAAGTGGGAGTCAGGTGAATGGCTCGCTTCGGTTTAATGACGCGCAGGACCACGTCCAACATATCGTCGCTTCCAGAGCCAGCGACAACCTCATCTTTCGTGAAGCCATCATGTGTGCTTGCAATGGCTTCCCTCAATTTGTTTTGACTAGGATCAGGATATATGTGAAACAATTTCGAAGCTTCCTCTGCCGCTTTAATTATTTCTGGATGAGGACCGTAACTCATCTCGTTGGCATTCAATTTTGCCACGTCCCCGGTCGGCGGCGGCACACCCTTGTAAGCCGGACCTGAGGCCAACGTTGCTGCGTGCCTCAGAGCAGGATGGACATCACCGGCATTGTTAGTCTTCGTAAGCGATGTCATATTGTCAAAGGAGTCCCAGGTACGCAATAGTATGTCGAAGTGCTGCACGGGGATATTACTAGTTTGCTCCAGCTCCTGCAGCGGGTTGGCAGTAGAGTAGACGTTTCCACAAGAGGTGGATGGAGGTCCCGATGATGTAATAATAATAATAATAATAATATTCATAATAATAAAATAATAAGTGTAGTATAATAAAAAATAGAGTAGTAGTTATAGTGGTAGAAAATAAAAAATAGTAATAATGTGAATTTCTTCGCTCATTTACAATACACTCGCTCTATAGGAAGAAGATTAGGTATTTCATTCTTTACATTCAGCGAACAACATTACTTCTGGAGTCTTACTTGGACACTACGTTCCTTTCCATTCGAACAAGAGCACGACAGAACATAGGCAGATGATAGATGCTAGCTAGCTTTCACTCAGGTCGACCATATCGAGCGATGATGCGCCAATCGATCGAGAGAGATCTCATCGATTGATTTTGATTTGAGACTTACCAGTGTAGTAGTGTGTGTGTGTGCTTTTATTTATATAGATAGAAGTAAGTAAGTCTTTATGTACACTTTCTCTAACACTTGTTTCATTTCGAACTTTAACTTGCCGTATTAGCATTAGTCAAATGGAACCTACTCCTCTCAAGTGTCTCCTCCCCGACGACGACCTACTCTCAAGTACACCTGTCTCCTCCCCGACGCCTAGCACTAATGCTTGTAGAATATCGAATCTTGAAATCGTCTGGTGCTTGATCAATTGTGCGTGTATGATTAATCTATTATTTAACCACCACCACACACAAAGCAAGGATCAACATCGTGTCTATGTCCAACGGGGAGGGGAATCCATCCAAGAATATATCTTTCCAATGATGACTATAGGCAAATCTAGTAAGAAGACGAGGTGCCTTCTTACTGTCGTCCCATCACGATCATTATTTTTTTTACGCACTGTTGTCTCTATGCTAATTTTTTTGTTTTGTACCCCCGGATGCTCAAATTTCACACGTCGATTTTCAATGGTTTACTATGGGAAAGCTGCACTACAACAAACTCTGTTTCTATCTTCTCTACACCCTGCTGCAGCTGCTGTATTGTAATACTTCCTTGCCAGCCGCGCACCCATATGGGAGCGTACAAACACGTCTCTTGAAAAGCAAACGTTATACACTCACAACGAAAAGAAACGAACGAGCAAAAACAAAACAAAAAACACTACATATACCAATATGGCAAGCGGAATCACCAAAGAACAAGCTATGAAAGAGGTCACGGATGCTGGCTTTCCACCCTTGGCGGCGTGGGATCTTATGACGCCTGCTATGATCAGTTTGTTTGTCAAAAAAGAAGTTGTTATGCGTGGTGCGCTAGACTATATCACTCCTATGGAACTTCAAGTTATTTACACTGCAGTTTCCGCTGCTAACAACTGTGAGTTGTGTCTTTCTTTCCACGCGATGGGCTTGAAGGGGGGAGAATCCATTTCCGATGAAGATCTTGCTATCTTGGTGTCCGGTGGTGTTCCTCAAACTGAGTCGCTCTTGAACGGAAAAGGTCGCTTAAAGAGCATGGCAATCGCTGCAAAATATGCTATTGCTCACAAAGGAATTCTATTGCCGCGTGAACGCAAGCATCTCGCCAAGCTTGGATTCACAGAACCAAAAGAATTAACTGAAATTATTTTCTGTGCCGGCCACATCTACGCAAACAACTTGGTTATGGTCAGCTTGATTGAGCAAGGCATGCCAGTCGCGAAAATGTTCCGTGCTGCAGGACCTTTCGCAGCTACCGCTGAAGGTGGCGAAGCAGCAGGATGGTGGGTTGAAGACGAATAAATTGGACCACATTAACTAGGCCCGAAATTTTCGTCATCGAATACTCTGAAGTCTAGCGCTCTTGTTTTTTTGAAGTTGGAGTAACTTGCATTTCTGTGTTTGTGTGTAGGTGTGTGTGGTAGTCTATACCACTGCTTGTCGGTTCAACAAGTTTTACTACTGTACTACTACTACACATCATTAGTTTTTTCTTTCTTCAAATGAGTTTTGTAGATACACTGACCATTTAAACCACTTTATAAAATATTAATATTCTAGAACCTTTTCTTTTTTGTACACTAACACGCACACCCTCGTTCTAGTTCTTTTCGTTTCTGTCTCTCGCTTCATAGGTACAATCCCATACTCCATAGTGTTTTAGCCTATGGCCAATATGCTACATTATTCCTAGTCTGTTGATGAGTTTTCATGTCCTATCAAAAAGCTTGAGCGATTTAAGCCATTCGCTGCCGAACGAATATTCTACGCTTTTTCAAGTATGCGGTTTGGTAGTGTTGCAAACGACCCTTCCTTCTATTAAATTTCCATGTCGTCTGTGACCATTGTTCACCACTGTAATAGCATTGTCAATATAATTCATACATGAAACTAAAGAACATCAATAAAAAAACGAAGAAAATTAATTCGTATTACAATTGATGACGATAGATAATTTAAGGCATACTGCTACAACAATATGTAGTAATATAATAGTGTAATAGTAAGAAGTATTTCTCTATGTATATTGTATATTTACAATGGTGTTATTAACAATTATAATCGTACTTTAATAGAGAGTAGTAGTAGATATTGCAGTAGTAAAGTAGTTTTGATGATTGATGATGTGATGACACTGTGTAGTGTACCTTTGAATAATGTGGTGTGTGTCGTACTCGTTGTATGTAGTATTAGTATTATTATATAATAATGTAATAACAACAACAAGGTAGTAGGAGGAGGTGCGAAACTTTTTCTTTTCGAGCACTCAGTCGCTCCAAAGCAACTGCTACTATTACACCCAACCTGAATCGACAATATAACAACTTCCTGCCATTGGCGCACAAATGACAGGTATGATTCAAAGTGGTGTGCGTGCTTTGCTATCAGGCGCGCTTGGCACACTGCTGACTTTTACCTTGCTGTCAGTTTTTCAAGATAGGAAGGACGATGGAACCTTGCTTGAGACCGTCTTCGGCGACAACATAGTCTCGTTGGGAAATGCACTGACAGTAACTCTTACGATTTTGTTTGTCTACGTTTTTGATTCTATATTATTCTCTGGTGGCAATACTAAAGTGGATAGCGATAGGAAGCAGAAGTTGCCGTTTCCCAAATTGACCATTCTGTATGGTACGACCACGGGCACCGCCGCGTCGCTAGCAAAAAAGTTGAAAGCAACATGGAACCGTACCGCCCGGGCAAACGTTGCCAGTCACTACGACTTGAGCACATACGAATCTGAAAATCTTTACGAAGTCGCGGTAGCGGAGAACCACGCTTTAATTGTTATTTTGAGCACATGGTCTGGCGGACAACCCCCAGAAACTGCGAAGCATTTCATGGACTACCTAGAGGACACAGCGAATGACTTCCGACGTAGTAAAACTGCACTAGGTAAACTGGCAGGAGCAGCCGTTTACGGGCTTGGTAGCACGGCATACGATTCCGAAACATTCTGTTTGCCAGCAAAGAAATGTGCACATTTTTTGGAGAGATTGGGTGCACGAGATCTGTTCGTAGATGCGAAGGAAAGTGACCACGTATCTGTTGGTTTAGCCGATGACGCCGTCGGTGATATGGACGCGGAATTTGAGTCCTGGGTTCAAAAGTTGATTTCCCAGTACAAAGCGTCTCCGAAGGCAACAAGTGATTCCCTAAAGAAGGGAGGTAACGATAAACTTGCCAAAAAGAAAGTCGTAAAGAAAAAGCTAAGTCGTAAGGAGAAAAAGCGGCTCAACCGTAATAAAAACAATCTCACAGAAAGTGTGAATATAGACAGTATTGTTGAGACGGAAGAGGACAAACTCAATGATTACTTCGTTGAAGCCAGCAGTGGGGTTCTCGACATTGAGGACATGGGTGGAGCAATCCATGAGCAAAAAAAAGAGTTAAAAGGGCGTCAATTGGCTGGGCAAAAGGGTGAACTTGCGGAAATGGTCACGCCTCGACAACGTGCTTCGCTTACGAAGGAGGGATACAAGATTATCGGTACACATAGTGCTGTCAAATTATGCCGGTGGACAAAAAATCAGCTACGTGGACGTGGCGGCTGCTACAAGCACACGTGCTATGGTATTACGTCTTACCAATGCATGGAAGCTACTCCTAGTTTAGCCTGTGCCAATAAATGTACATTTTGCTGGCGGCACCATAAAAACCCTGTGGGTACCTCCTGGAGATGGAAACAGGACTCGCCAGTTACGATTGTAAAGCAAGCGTTGGCACTTCACGACCAAATGGTAAAGCAAATGAAAGGCGTTCCAGGTGTACATATGGACAGGCTGGCTGACGCTAGAACCGTTAGGCATTGCGCACTGAGCCTTGTTGGGGAACCAATCATGTATCCACGAATCAACGAAATGCTAGATGAACTTCACAAGCGCGACATATCCACGTTTCTGGTTACCAATGCGCAATTTCCAAAATGCATTGACAACCTGTGCCCGGTCACTCAGCTGTACGTATCAATCGACGCCTCCACCAAAGAGTCTCTACAAAAAGTCGATAGACCTTTATTCAAAGATTTTTGGGAGCGATTTCAAAGTTCTCTGCGAAGTTTAAAGCGGAAGAAGCAACGCACTGTATATCGTTTGACGCTCGTGAAGCAACACAATATGGATGAAGTGCGGGAATACAGCAAGTTGGTAGCCCTTGGTCAGCCCGATTTCATTGAAATAAAGTCTGTAACTTTCTGTGGAAAGTCTGATGCTTCTGATTTGACGTTTGAGAACGTCCCTTTTCATGAAGAAGTTCTTGCCTTTGCTAATGATATGTGCGACTACATAAATCAAGACTCGGAAAGTAGACAAAAAAATTCGATGCAATTTGAGACAAAAGGAGATAATGATGATATTGCTGAGGAGTACGCCAAGTATGAGATATGCAGTGAGCATCAGCACTCCAATTTAGTGCTATTGGCGAAGACGTCCTATAAAGTCGATGGCAAATGGAATACTTGGATTGACTATCCCAAGTTCTCAGCATTGTGGCGCAAATGGAAAGAATCTAATGGGAAATTTACATTCACAGCCGAAGACTATATGGCAGAGACGCCGTACTGGGCCGTCTACGGTTCGAAAGAGCGGGGCATGGATCCACTGGAAAACCGCTATTATCACAATCGGACCATTAGACGGGCAAAGGAAGGTAAACTATCAAAGCTTCAGTTGGCGCAATATCCAATAAATCCAGCAGAAATTGATCTGGATGCTCGTATGGAAACCAACGCTTTCAAGAAAGGTTTGTGAAGAGCAAAAAAAACGTGATTTCTTTCACAAAACAGGTTTTCGCTGCTGCTTGAAAGCTGTGTAGTAGAGGTAATTTTATATTATTATGTGTAGTAGTATTTTATTGAAAAAAGGTGGTAGTAGGCGGCGGCTATTATTATTTATTAGAAAAGAAGATAATAAAGAAAAAATGGAAAAAAAAATACTGTAGTAGTAGTAGTATAGTATAAGTACACATCAACTCTAACACTCTAACAACTCCTGATTCCTCCCCTAATTCTTCCTTTTACACTCTTTATTACGTATCTCTCTTGCAGTAGTAAGTGTGTGGTCCAAAAAAAAAAGAACAACGAAGAAGAAGAATAACAAAAATCGAAGTATAAGTAATAATACAGAGAAGGATTATTATTAGGATCATATCAGTATGGTCGATAAAAAAAACAACTAATAAATAATTATACGGTAGAGCTAATAATATAATGTTGTGCTCTTTTGTTGAGAATTGTTGGCTTCTACTACAGGCTAGGGCCGATCCTACTTACTTAATCCACCAGCGAAGCCGGTTCAATACACGACCCCAATGATTCGTATATCGAACTCTGTTCATGAGTACCAGCAAGAAAAGAAAATCTAGTGAAATTAATAGTCATCCGGACATGGCAACAATTGCAGCATCCACAAATATAGCAAGAAAAGCACTGTTTCAAAGTCGAACTCCAGTCGTGCCACTAGGGCTTACTTACGGCAAGAGCAACACTTCTTTCGCAGCGGACGCTGTGGTGTTGGAGTGCTTCATAGATTTTTGTTGCCCGTTCTCAAAAAAGATATGGGATCGGCTTACATTAGATGTGCATAAATTCTATGCTGCAGGAAGCGGGAAGTCGCCTGTGAAAATCGTTTTCCACCAAATTCCACAACCATGGCATCCGCAGTCGACTCTGCTGCACGAAATCGCCCTTGCCTCGTGGATAGCCGGGGGTGACGATAAGTATGAATTGATGCATCAAAGCCTATTTGACGTTCGCGACAAATTCTGCGACCTCGACGTATATGAAATGTCGCGGTCGCAAATATACAACAGTCTTTGTCTAGCTACGGCTGGCCAAGTCGGCATTGAGGTTAAGTCGTTGATGGAACTCCTTACACTGGATACCTCGAACGGTCAGCGAAATAGTGGCAACGCTTGCACTGCCTCCTTGAAATGGTATGTCAAGCAGCACCGGCAACGCGGCATCCATGTTTCGCCTACATGCGCCGTCAATGGTGTTGAAGTGAATACTAGCTCTAGTTGGGGTTTAGACGAATGGAGAAAATTGTTGGACCCGTTAGTTGCAGCCGTTAAAAATTAGATCGGGTCAACGGTTGGCATTGCACCAATTGCATTCCACTTCAAATTCAATAGTGTAGGACAGGAGTTGCGTATATAATATTCGTTATCAGGTATGATCGCGGTAGGCGCAAAAAGATATACGACATACTATTTTTTCTTAAAGTACATTAATGCGCATAATACGATAAACTCTCTCTCGCAAGCAAATACAAACAGGATGCGACAAATCTAACAGGGCACAAAATTCCACTCGACAGGGCCACCATAATTCACCGTGCGAGCTCCATTCTTTGACACGCAAATATTTCTAAAGACTGCGACCAGTAATTTTACTCCATTCGGCGTCGCGAACAGTTCGTTCCTGCACTTCTTTGCGCTTGTTTTCCTCATACTGGCTTTTGCATGCGTCGTACAACTCGATGTCGTCGCTCTGAAAGGTTTGGATCAATTGACTTGACAGGTTAGTGACCGCAACGTGCCAATACTCCCGTCTCTCAAGCAATGATGGCAATATGTAAGGCAAAACGTATCCATTGTGCTGCTTCTTCAATATACCCTCTTGGATTAAATGCTCGTTTTGCCAGATTAATAGCGTCCTTTCTGCAACTTGGAAATTCTGGCTTGCAAGGCATCTTGCAAGTGTTCTCATCAATACATCTCCAACATCATCCTTCTCCAACAAGTCAAACGTAATAATTTCCATGATTTCCTCTAACTCATCAAGCATCAGTATTTGTTTCATCGACGACGGCCATGGCCAATAAGCTAGGATCTTCTTCAAGATAATTATGGCAGTGTCCATGTCTTTTTCGATGTACTGTGTGACGCAGTAACATAGTTGCCGGTGATACAAACTTAGGCACCGTGGCTTATGCAACGGCAGGAGTGCTTTCTCCATGAATTTCAAATGCTCCTTTTTCAAGGGCAGCGCAAACCCATTGATGATGCTGCCCAAAATCTCAAGTAACTCCCCAATTCCGTTATGGCGCTGCTCTTCGTACACGAAACAATAAAAAACGTTGCTAATGGTACGTCTTATGAATGATCTATGTGACATGAATTTCCCGTATATCCGATGTAATATGTTTTTCAAATAGTCCCGCTCTCTATGATCCTCTGTATCGAACAAGTCTACCAGGCGCGCACAAAAGTTGTGCGATACGTACTTTTTTGCTGCTTTTGCAGTAACATCCGGTGACATTATAAATCGCAACAAAAACTCATAGACAATGCACAAGTGCGGCCAAGCCGGTTCAAACAGTGGCGCGTCTTCCTCTGGGTTGTAGTCGTCATCCGCTGGTGGCAAAGCACGGAAAATGTTTGCCTCGACCATCGAAATCACCCTGGGAAGCATGGACTCTGTAAAAAATTTTTGGCTTGTCGGTGACGATACAAACTCAACAAGCTCGTTCAGCGTATTTCGCTTGACCTCAGCCGCCGTACGCTGCTCCTCCGTCATGGGGTTGTTGAAGTCAAAACGCGTCTCGCACAAAACAAGCTTTTGTCGAAAAACCTCTTGCCGCTGCGTCAGGCTTACGTCCTTCAGCTTCGGCAGATTAGGCATTTTCTTGGTGGGTAGACTACGTGCAGAATTGCTTCCACGCCGCTTTCTTTCAACCTTTGGCATCGTGACGTCCGCCCTTGGAGTCGATACCGTGGTGCTACCATCTGCATCTATTGCCCTCTCGTTTTTTTCACCTTTTTTGCTCGCCATATCACTTGTTTTTGGGGAAACGTTTCAAACGGCGCTTAAAGCGTTCAAGGTCTATCGCGTGCAAACGGCGACGAATCAAAAAGCTTGTACTTGGCCCGCGACCCACTGATGATTCAGTGGAATCGTGCTGTGGGTGCTCTTTCGCGACGTGCCGGTGTGCGCCAGAGGACGTGTTACCGACAGTGCCAACGTGCCAGTGCCAACGGCATGATGGATGACGATGAACGAATGATGCGATAATAAATACAACAACAACAAAAATAAGAATAAGGACAATACAAAAGTAGTATAAAGTAGAAAAGAAGACGATTAGCTACCACTCTGTGTGTGTATGTAATAATAATGTTAATGACACCGCCACCAACGACGAAATGAACAAACAACAACAATGATAACACTATTCATTATTCATTTAGCATCATCGTTGATTGCCAATAAATGTCGTATGATAATATGTATGTTAGAAGGCGTGAAGCACTCCCACCATAGACAGAGGATGGGAAAACTCAAGAAAAAGAATTGAAAAATTAACAAAACGAAGGAGCATTGAGTGAGAACGAATGAAGCAAACCAAACAACGGTGGATTCACTCACTCACTCCATAGACAAAATGAATGACAATGTAAAAATGTCAACACAATTATTATTTTGAAAAATACCACCAACCTAACTAGTGCTAGCATGGCTTAGGCTGTAGTATGTGGTAGTAGTAGCTGCAGAGTACGGGGCGAAATTAAGTGTAGATGTCTCACTGACATAACATATCCATTATGTACTAATCATGAATGCCTCTGTATTACTTTCATCCTTAATTGCATTATATTTTATCTACGGTATGCACTGTACCTTTTATTATACGAATCCCTGAAAAGATGATGGATGATTGCATTTTTGTTACGGTTTTATTATGTATTTATATTTATTATGAGATTATTATTATTATTGTAAATCGATATGCCACTATTTTCACATTATTAACCTACATTTATTTTAATTTTAATTTATATGTAAATGATTTTCAATAGGCTCAGTAGACAGTAGTTGTACAGTATACTAATAATCATTTTTTATATTATTTAGCCATCATCATCATCATCATCATTATTATTATTATATTATTAATTATTAATTATTATATTACACAGAGTATTAATTTACCACACCACGCTACGCCGACGACTACGATTGACTCCTCAACTTCATCGCTTCGTACGCGGTAGAGGTTCCGGGATAACATATTGTCGTTTTTGACCATTGTGGCCCTGATGGACGGCCCGTTTGAGTTTGACGAAAGCAACCCCATTTTGCTTGTAAAGCATGCAGTGCGTGGAAAGTGTCACCCTGAAAGGTGGCCAGCAGCCCCCAAAGAGAGTGAAGGTGGGCAGGCAGTAGTCAATAAAAATTTTGAACATAAATTTCCAGACATGCTTACTATTGAAGCAAAGGATGCAATGTCACCCGATGAATTTCAAAAACAGGTTGAGATGCCAAGTTATCCTGCGCTCCTTCGTGGGTTTATGGAAGATTGGAACTGCTATGGATCAACAAAAAATGGGGAAGTAAATAAGCTTGAATGGACACTACAGAAGATATGTGACAGAGATTTTGTCAACCTTGTCCATTTCCAGTGCGGTGTGGACGCGGATGGCGTTGACGTGACGTTGAATTTGAAGGAGTATTTGGAACTGTACGTTAATGACTGTAACGATCGAAATCCGCTTTTGATTTTTGATGCAGTTGTTCTAGAACACGAAGACTGCGACTTGATTTTCGACGTGGATATTCCGTCGATATTTTCTCAAGACGACTACTTGCAATACATACAACCGTTATCAAGGCCGCCCTATCAATGGTTTGTCCATGGGGTGGCAAACGCCGGGTCCCCAATCCACCAAGATCCGATGGGTACGCATGCGTGGAATGCTTTATGCAGTGGCAAAACGCTTTGGGTTTTATTTCACCCATCAACTCCTGCGGAATTGTTGCCAACAAAGTCGCTAGATGATGGTGATATTGATGATGACGATCTGTGGGAAGATTTGTATTCGTGGATACACATAGACTTGCCCGGCATTCGAAGAGAGGTTAAAGCGTATTTTGATAGTAGAGCCGCTGAGGAGGAGGATAAAAATACTGGCGATGGGAACGAGGTGGAGTGGTGGTATCGCGAAGTCGTTCAGATGCCGGGTGAAATTGTGTTCGTCCCGTCAGGATGGTATCAAGCAAGCATCAATTTAGAGGAATCGACGGCAATCACACAAAACTACTGCTCCAGGACCAACCTAGGAAAGTGCTACTCCATGATGGCAGACAAAGAGGTGGCGACGCAATGGTATGCTGCCATGAATATGTACGATCGAGAGCAAATATCTCGAATGGGGTGCCGGTACTGCTGAGAATATATATTTTAACTTAAGCTGAGAATATCGTATTGTACATTATGATAGAAAAGTTTTTTTTTTTTTTTAATATTTTTTTTTTTTTTTTTTTAAATGTAATAAAGTATGTTAAAGAAAATTATGACTCTCCTTCACAATAAATCAATAAAGCCAA
>LT658640.1:0-18408 GCA_900128575.1 Stramenopiles sp. TOSAG41-1
TTACGATTTCTCCAATAGGGCCAACAAAGCCGTCATGGNAGTTTATGAATATAGAGACNACAGCAAACAGCTTATCACGATCAAACTTTTTCAATTTGTTTGTAATATTTTTTGACGCATTGATCATAGTACTATACGATGTGAATCGATCAAAGTACGTGATGTTGGTAAAGAATCGTAAACGAGAAATTTTGAAAGTACCGCCGTCAAAAGAGCGTGCACTAAAACGACTTTGGATGCTTTTGGCCATAGGAGGTTTTGTAGCTGGGAGTTGTTATATAATGGAATCTTCATCTAAGATGCTTTCGAATATTTATCCTGGATTTGAAAATGTAATTGTAGGTATCTTCACAGGTCTGGGTATTGGCAACTATATCATCATTGCATGGTTATCGTCATCGAGAAAAGTACTTTACTTTCTGGTGCAAGAGAGGCGGGTCATATTCATTGTGATCTTGTTGGGGNTACTATTTTATGTTGACAACATTGTCGTGGGTTGGTCTGCTCCAGGTATAGCATATCCTCTTCAAATCTTGTGTTACATTTCATTCGATATGATCGTCATGTATTTTCCTCGTAGACTGGCACTTGCAACGATGGTACTTATTGTTGTGATTACTCTTTGGTGCATCTTCAACTATACATTTCTTATTGCAGATTGCAAAGAAATATTGTTGCCTTGGGGCATATTTGGGGAAAACATCAGTTATTGCACAATCAAACGATTGATCTACCAAACAATATTATCTTTAATAGTCTCGGCTGCGATTGCAATATTTGCTGGTGGCACAGACAATCTGTTTTTCTGCAATAGAAACATTTACAGATCCACAGGAACGATCGATCGAAGCAGTGTAAACAAGAAGTATGTTGAAAGCATGAAGATGGAGAGGGCCCGTAGTATAGATGCGGAAAAAACGAATATTGAGTTGGAATTGACATAGTTTTTGTATTGAAGTGTAGAGTGTAACAAGTCTAAAATTTATTCATTATAGTTATAGTTTCATTGTATAATGTACAGTGTTTAATCTTTGAGGAGGAGCCTGAAAACTCGAGGACAAAAACATTTTCACTACGGTTTTAAATACAAGGCCTATCGCCCTGCTAATTATTAAAAACGAATTGGTAGACGGTTCGATATTGGGCCTTCATGCTACGCCCCATGCTGCTGGCCGAGGCATCCACACAGCAGCAACAAAAGTAGAAGCAGTAGTCCTCCTCGTTCTCTATTATTATTATTTCGAATTATCTCTTCAATTATTAGTAGTAGTACAGTGGATACAGTATAAAATATTTTTCTTCATTATTTATTTTATTATTATTATTATAGTCCTACTAATTTTTTTATAATACGCTGTAATAAAATTAACAAGGAGTAAAATGTAGTACAGAGTTTATTAGACTAATATTTACTAGCAAGTAGTAGTTTGAATTTTGGATTTCATATTCCTCTTCCTTTTATTTTCCTTTTAAATAGGAGTAGCACGCCGCTACATGAATACAAATCACAGCACACACTAACACGACGAGAACACAACACAACATGTCATACTAATAATAGCAGAGTGAAGAAGTGAGGAGAAAATAAAAAAAAAAGGATTAGCAAGCCTCTACATAATAAAGCGGAGTCACAAACCAACATGGCTTTCTCACATTTTACTATTGATATGCATCATCACTAGCACATACGCACTATTATTATAACTATCCATTATTAAATAATAAATTAATGATGTGTTGTATTGTTGTTTTAATGCATTATATATATACCCGTTATCGTCATCATTATATTAGGCAAAACAGTGGACAAGAGTTTGCACGGCACGCATTGCCCTCGGACATGCCCAGATGATAACTTCCGACCAATGCAACAAAATATAGACATGAAAAACCGAGTGAAATTGCCACCAACCAAATCATCGCTTGCATTGCAGCAAAGAAGTGCTCTCTCGGGGCAGAGGCTCTATGAAATAGTAGCAGATGGCGAAGACCATACCGCACGCGCTGCACTTCGTCGACGCTCAAGTGCAGAACGGTATGGGGATACTATAGTAGAGCAAGATAACGAAGATTTCGCGAATATTGATGTCATAGACGAAGATGCTAATAACGCATCTAGTAAAGTCCCAACTAATTCAAGCTCCATGTTTGCTAACCTTGCGGCACACTTGATTCCGGGGAAAAAAAGTTGCCAAAATTTACCACTGCTGAAGACCGCAAAAGGTAATACTTCTGGAGCGTCATACCCTCCAAACCGAATAGAAGAAGTTTGATGCGAAACTCGTATCAGGAATTGTATGCAATGGCAAAAGAGTTAAACATAGAAAAAAAACAGGCGTATGATGTGCTATTAGAGCATATTATGGAGCACTTGTGGGAAGAACATAGAATAAAGGTAGAAAAGCTCGTAAAGGAAGCAAAACGTCTAAGCGTACCTCGCATGCCATATCCCATGCTAATTCCGGCCTTACGAAATTCAATTGTTGTAAAAGCATACTGCGGGGAATCATTTTCACTGTTGCTGAATAATGATGGGAATGTATTAGCGTTTGGAGATAATAGGCATTCGCAGCTTGGGTTGGGCGATTCCATACCTAGGGCAGCACCAACACCAATTCGTGCGCTTAAGAATATATCATTTTGTGCGACTGGTGGTAGATTTGCTGCTGCTGTTGACAAGTTCGGTGAACTATGGATGTGGGGAGATGGTACGCATGGCCAACTCGGCTTTGGGGACCACATAAGTCGCAGCATCCCGCGAAAAAACATAAGGCTTCATGGCTACCCTGTTAACTTTGTTAAATGTGGGCAATATCATACTGTGGTCGTTTGCAAACGCCCTCGAAAAGATATTGTCGGTAGGCAAATTAATTCTGCTTCAATCAAATGGAAGCATGGTGCAATCAAAATTAATTTGCATAGCCAACATATGGAAGGTGGTGCTGTTGGGGAACACAATGTCAAGTCTATTTTAGATCCACCTATTTTTGAATATACGTCGCTAGCCAGTGAAACTCGCAAGCGCACGGACGATGATAATGATGAGAATATGATATATACAAAAGATGGAAAGACACGCTACAATATAAAACTTGAGGAGCCTCCAGATTTTATTAAATTGACGATGCGCGCAAATAATGATTTAAGAATCACAGGGAAGCATAAATTTTTGAGCGATAGGGAAAAGTTTAACCTGAACTTCTTCGACTTTCCTCAGAACGAGTCGACCTTGAGGTCAAAAGCGATTCCATTAGTCGAAACGTTCCAAGATGTAGATCACAGAAATTTTGCTCTTCGAGATGCATATTTCAAACTTCGTAACAGGGCAATCCCTGGGTGTAAAAAAATTCAGCGCTGTTGGAGAAGATACAATTTCATTCGCAAGATTCATGCAACATCGCGATTGAGAAAATTGCAAATATTGCAGCGCCGGAACTACGATAAACGATTGCAAGAAGAGCGGCGGCAACGGCAATTGGAGTTGGAAAAAATTGAGAAAGAGCGTAAGGCATTGGAAGAAGCGAAAAGGCTTGAAAAGGAAAAAGAAGAGTTGAGGCGGAAAAAAGAAGCAGAGTTTTTCCCCGTGAAGTCCAAGAAGGATGCTGAATCCAAGTACTGGTATAAAATTGTCGGGAGCAAATTCAAAGTTACGAAGGGGCCGCATGCTGGGGAAAAGTATATTGTGAAGAAACGGCGACTGACCGGAAGGCTTTACAGCAAACGTTTGCTAACCGAAGACAACGACGATGATGGTTGATTTCGATCGACGAATACTGGTTGAGTTCAACCTTGAATTACATTCCTTCCATAATACCTTAAAACTATATGATATGTAAGTATTAAATATATTTTTGACGCTATGTATTATTTAAGGTTTATGTCTATTATATTTTCCTTTTTGTAATTAGCACGTACGTACTTCGAGATCCTTTTTTGTTGAAGAAGGAGAAGAGTGAAAAAATATTATATCCATAAATAAAATAAAGATAAGGAAGAAGTAAAGTAACAAATAAAAAAAAAAAGCAAAGAGGAGGAGGAAACAACAAACTAAAACACTGAACTAACAACTGTAGAAGCATGCTGCATGCAGTATACATAGCAATAGTGTGTTAGAGATACGAATTCGGATGCGCCCAGCTACTAAAGGCTTTCTTGTCTCTTTTTAGTAGCACTAGTGGATGGTGTGTTCTTTATTTCTTCTTCTTCTTCTTCATCCTTTTTTCTCCTTCATAAAAAAAATATTTAAAAATCACTACACTACCTAGTGCTAGCTACTAGCTATAAATAATAATAATTTCATCTTCTTCTCTTTATTATTATGATATAATAATAATAAATAGTAATTGAATGATCTTGTTCAGCTCAAGCGATTCCGGTCCACATACGTCAACCAACCAACGAATGGCAATCTATTAAACAATCTCATTCACTGCTAATGGAAAACTCGTGGTTAATTCTGATTGTTTCTGTGCTCGCATCATGCGCGACCACAGTCAGCGCTCAAACGGATGCGACTTTTGAGACGTTTCGATGGATCAGCATTGTTCTGCTCGTCTGTATGTCGGGGCTTTTCAGTGGTTTGACGCTTGGTTTGCTTGGTTTGAGTGCGTTGGACTTGGAAATTTTGATTCAAGGCAGCAAAGACGAAGCAACCATTAAAGATGCAAAGAAAATATTGACTGTTAGGAGAGACGGTAACAAGTTATTGTGCACTCTCCTTTTTGGAAACGTACTGGTCAACTCAGCGTTCACAATCTTGTTAGGCGAAAGTTTTGGTGGTCTCTACGGCCTTATTGGATCAACGTTTGTAATTGTTATCTTTGGGGAGATCATTCCACAGGCTGCTTGCCACCGTTACGCAATTCAGGTCGGCGCAAGAGCAGTGCCAATTGTGAAGGTTTTTCAGTTTTTTTTATACCCTTTATCAAAGCCTATGGCTATGGTCTTAGACAAGATATTAGGACAAGACTTGGGTCAAATATTGGACCGTGGGGAAATGAGGGCTTTTATCAACTTGTACGTCAAGATGGGAGAATTCGACGATGATGAAGGGAAAGTGATGGTTGGAGCCTTGAGCTACAAAGACAAGTGTGCTAGAGATGTCATGACTCCCTTCGATAAAGTTTTGCACCTAAAGGATACAGACAAACTAGATTTCGCCACTTTGTCAAAAATCTTTAAAAGTGGTTTTAGTCGGCTTCCGGTTTTCAGTGGTCATGGGGATCGATGGGAGGATGTGTGTGGGATGCTCTTAACTAAAGATTTGATAATGATCGACCCCGAGGAGGCGCATAATGTAATGGCTGCTGTTCAATTGTTTAGTCGACAAGTGGGCCGCTGTTATCCGGATACGAAGCTAAATGAAGTTTTGATGGACTTTAAAAGTGGTGAAAGCCACATGTCGATAGTGTGTGACGTAAACAATCGAGGTGATGGTGATCCGTTTTATGAGATGGTTGGAGTAGTGACCATGGAAGATATCATTGAAGAAATTCTACAGACGGAAATCGTTGACGAAACGGATGTGTATGTTCACATGGAACATGGTGATAAAGTAGAACGAGACTCCTTTGACTTTGCAAGGCTGAGACTTCTCGATTCTACCATGACTCAGTCAATGAGCAAATCTGAGCTGAAGGCCGTCAGCGTACATCTGAGTGCAAATGTTAAAGCGTTTAAGGATCCTAAGTTGACCAGTGACGCCATGATGTGGATCTTGAACAATTCGAGCGTCCTCGATATCAAATTCGATACAGCAAACGAGAGTAAGAATAAATCAAAAGTACTGTATCGACGGGAAAAGGTTGATACATTCTTTACATTAATTTTGAGCGGAAAGATTGAGATATTAGCAGGGAGAGACGAAGTTCGTGTTGATTACGGTGCTTTTCAATGCTTGGGCGAAGTAGCGTTGCTGTTGCCAGAAGGAGACTACAAACCGGATTTCACGGCAAATGTTTTAGAGAGCGTTAGATGCCTAAGAATATCCCGTGCAATCTATGAGAAAGGCCTGGCATATGCTGAATCAAATGGCAACCCAGAATTGATTGAAATGCGACGTCGTCTAAGCTCTAGGGAAAAGCGGGATAGCATAAGCGAACAAAACAAAGCCCTCGATCAGCAGGACAATGTCGTTTAAGGAAGACAGACGGGGGGGGTGAGCGTTACTATATGTTTAAGTTTTTGTTTGCAGTTATGCCGATATTGTTCTGTTTAATTGTGAATATTACTTTTTAAAGCAAATGTTGGACATCGAAAGCTAGTCGTGTACATATTATAGACTTTTTACTTTTTCTTCTTGCCCTTCTTTTTTGCTTTCTTCTCGGCTTTGATTCTTGCAGCTTCTTCAGCTGCTAACCTTTCCTCTTCAATGACCTCTTCTTCTTTCAACCGTTCCGCCCACTGTACTTCTTGCTCAACTGCTTTTTCAAGGAGTGCAGGGAATGCATCGGAATTGTTCCCCTTTTCGATCGATTCTGTTAAAAATGTGTAACGATTTTGCCAAAACTTCAGTCGTTGGCCACCCTCCGATGTGTTATACACAGTCCCATCCCACATGGTATATTTTGAGAAATCGGTAGGTTCGCCTTCCTCGTCAACAACAGTTTCTTCCTCCGGCTCCAAAAGTGCATTCCCTAAGTCAATCTCAGCATGCATTCGATTTTGTAACACTTTGACGGTCTCAACAAACCCAGCGTGCGAGCCACACGCTTCAGCTTCTTCCATAGCAAGGTCTAACTTCTGCAATTCCTTGAAGTGCTGCATGGTTGCACATTCTACTCCCTCAAACAAACTAGATACATTAGACAAGGTCACTTCTGCTTCAAGGGCCGCCAATGCACCCTCCGCTTCTTCCATACCATCCTCATCTCGGACGCCCTCTTTGCGGCCTTTTCTAATGAGCGCCACCAACCCTTTCACATCGCCACGTTTTTTCAAAGGTCGCAGGGACTCCAAGCGTGCCATCTCGTCTCGTAAATTACATTCGGCCACAAGTCTCGCTAGAGTGCGTCTAGCCTTGTGGACTAGTAGCACGTTGCAGCCGTTTGTTTCGCCCTCCGATACAGCCTTTCGCAACCCTTCAAGATGATCTTTAGTTAATTTACCTTTACAAACATCAGTTAGCTTGCCTTCTAGCCCCATGATAGTGCGCAAAGATTCCTTGCAATAGCGGACTGGTTTCAAATCAGGTTTGCCTACTTCCACAGTGACTTGATCACTAACAGTTTCCTCCTCGCAAAAAAAGTGCCCAGAATGCGTGCAGTAGTAGCGGTGCACTGCAGCCGAAAACCCTTTTCCTGACGAAAAGCAGGATTTCTCTTTCGTTGCGCGAATCAATAGGCTCCTTGTCTCTGGTTTATCGGCCAGGTCTAGTGAAGTATTTCCATACCAGTTGCGTATGCTGAGGTCAAAACCTTGGGACATCAAGCACTTCAGTACTTCAGCATTGCCCCCAGTAGCGGCCAAGTGTAATGAAGTATTTCCACACGAATCAACTTCGTAAGGAGACAGTTTAGCCTTCAACAGAGCCCAAACGATTGGTAAGTGTCCCTTGAATGCGGCCCAATGCAACGGGGAGTTGATAGCTTTACTGGTGTCCACCTTCGTTACCGAGATATTTTCCGTTTTACTTTCAGTTTTACTCTCGGCGGCTGGTGCCCGCTTCGCATATTCTTCGCCGGCACCGCGATCCAAAAGGTACTGTACAACGTCAAGATGGCCATTGCATGATGCCCATAAAATTGGAGACCAATTATCTGGAGCTTTGGCGCAGATGTTTGCGCCGTCCTTTACGCACCGTTTTATTTCTCTCAAGTTCCCAACTTTAGCAAAAGTTAAAAGCTCTGCGTCTTTTTCCTCCTGGCTTATTTCAATCTCTTCCTCCTCCTCGCCGTAGTCTTCTTCCTCCTCTGCATTCATTGATCTCTCTCCTTCCACTCGTTTTCGCTTTGGCGCTCCTTGTGTGTGTTCTTGTAAAGGCCTTGTCGATGGCGATATGCGCATTACCCGACGCGACTTCACCATGGCGCATGAAGAACGTACCGTATAACAGCATGAGGGAAGAAAAGAAGAAGAAGAAGGGTATTATTTATTATTATTATTATTATTATCAATCATTATTATCACATTATATTCCGCTGCTATAATTTGTATTATGTGAACAATGATAAATGAATAATTAAATGACTGGACAAATCATCATATTAGTCTACGTTTTCAGTACTAATGATATGCGCAACCAGCGTGGCTGCTGAATGAAATAAATAATTAATGTAGTTTGATCCTTCCTTATCAATGTTATATTATAAAGTAAGAGGGAATGGAATTTAAATTAATTGATCACAACATACAAGAAACTCATAGCTTAGCTAGCGTTAGTTTTTTGAACACTCCACAACGCCCCCCTCGGAGTCTACTCTACTATATACTTTATCATCAAGGATTCAAACTATCAAATAGTGCAATTGATAGGCATCATCTATGGAGTGTACATAAGTCACGTACTCGTGCTGTTACAATTTTTGAAAGCCATTTTGCTCGACAGATTTAGATTGATGAATAATAATATTACGAAGGAGAAGGAAGATTGGCACTTCATGTGCTTGTCTTTTCTATTGACCTGTTTCCTCTTTCTATATAGGGTAGATCCGATCATCAAGTACTACACTACACACTCTTTATGTAAATACACACACATCATAAACTTATTTATCTCTCTACAAACAACAAAACGTGAATAATATCAATCAACGTTAATGATGTGAGTGAGGCAATTAACAGACAGTACTAGGGCGACCTTATAGTGTCAACAGTAGACAACAACCCCTAGTATTATTATTAATAGAGTCGCTGCCCGGCAGATAGATAACTATAGCAATAGCCTAGCACTAGTCAAGGGAGATATGATGCAATGCAAAAATAGTCGTTAGGATTTTTTGTTGATTGCAACAACAACAACAACCTTTTCCTTTTGTTTGGCTTCGTACGTAAAGGAAAGGCAAGAGACCTCTATCGTCTGATAGTGTGCCAGGCTTCACCTATACGATGGAAGGCCGTCGTGAGATATGTACTATTAATAGTGTAGGGACTGAAAAGTGGTCTATATCTTTTCAGGGTTGACGGCACTGTGATGTACACTAGTACATATATATAACGTGACTCTCCTATACACTTAACATAGTCCATCCTTCCATTATTATTCATCATGCTATGTTGTTCTAATTACTACGAATTAATAATAGTCGTACGACAAGCCAACATAATAATAATAATCATCTCAAATTATTAATTATTATTATTGTTATTTCACTATGATGATGTTCTTATTACTTATTTTATTATTACTGTTACTGTCATCATCATTTATTATTTATTTTCTCTTTTTTTTATTCCTGTTGTTGTTGTAATACACTATATTATAATAGATGATGATTATCACGACCACGCTTCCGCAGACTGCTCCATTCGAGTAGCGAAAGATCCCTTGACCCAACGTCTAATGAGAGGAATCTCTTCATACAAGTGCCTGCCCAAAGCTTGTTTCGGCAGCGCTCAGCATGTCATTTATCAATAATGATCTAGACTCGTCATCGATGTCGATGACTGGGTCCTCCATCTTGTCGCCGTCTGGTGATGGTAGAAACAACACCATGCAGGCTGACTTTGGTAGAAATGGTCAACGCCGACGTAAACGCAACTTCGGTGGGACAGGGCATCGTACAGGGGGCAAGACTGGGTCATCGACAGCTGACCGTGTTTATGCACATTTATCGCATGTTGGAGGAACCACGTTCAACCCAAATATAGACAATAGCTTGGACTCCCGCGCAAGGAGTATTATGGCAGACAACCAGTTTTTAGATCGTGCTTCTAAACTGCCAACGAAAGGTGAATGGTCTGCGCCAAAGGCGTTATTTGTGCAAAGAGAACCGCCACAAAGACCCCACGAGCAAATGGCACATGCAGCATCTGCTGCACAGTTGATTCCAGGGCGTAGGAATGACAGCACAATAAGGGCAAGTGCATCTATGAGCCGCTTGCACAGCACGGAATCCACCTCAGGCCTACCTCAGCCGGAAGCACCACTAGCCATTACAAAAGCAGACGATGGTACCTGGCAATACGTAGGCATTGTTGGTACAGCTCTAGAAAAACCACCGACCAGGCGTGAAATATTGGCATTAGAAACAAAGTTTAATTCCATAACATCCTACGCGCGCACTGCAGGAATCCGTAGCCGTGGTGGAAATGCTGTTGGTATCGGTGCGGACGGAAAGAACGAAGAGCGGGAGTTGAAAAACGCGATGCTTGGGGCTGGAGAGGGATTGAGTTCGATGTTTGAGCAAGAGATTATGGCGATTAGACAAGAAATTGATGGTTTGTTTACTCGCCTGTCACCTATGGGTAATTCATCCGTACAGGACAGGGACATGCTTGTGCAAAGTCGGTTCGAGCAACAATGGACCGATTTAGTATTCGGGGAAATCCAGGAACAAATTTCTGTAACCTGCATGGAACAAGGCAGAATCTTACAAAAGCTTCGTCAGCGGTATGCCAACGCCTACAATTCACAGCAAGATGTTTTAGGAAGAGTGTTATCGTATTTAGATCAGTCGCAAGATGAAAATGATAGACTGAATGCGCGCCTCGTTGAATTAGAGGAAAGGCATCGAAGCGCCGATGCGGATGCTCAAGTGGCAACGGAAAAGGCTTTGAAGAAATTACGAGCAGAAATGCAAGAGTTAGTAGATGAGGCGGAACAGAGGGCAGATTTATCCAGAGCACAACAGGACAAAATGAGTGATACACTACGAACGTTGAACGGAATTTTTGTCCAGATGCGAAGCGACACAGACAACGCTCGAGTTGCTGACCTTCGGGACGCGTGCACAGAGATGGAAAAAAGATTGGTTGAGCGGGAGAAAGAACTTGTTGAGTTAAGGCCAATGAAAAGCGTTAATGATGCCTTAAAAGAAACTTGTGAAGTTCAAGAGGGGAAAATTGAAGAATTGTCTAAGGAGCTTGAACAAGTCAGGCAGGAACTCGGGCAGCGCGATGCTATGGTGTCTGATTTAATGCGGCAAGAGGGGGAGAGGCTATCAGCGATTGAGCTTGCGCAAGCCAGTGGGACAGCTGTCGCACAGCCTGGTGCCGGTGGAGGAGGCTCTACACAAGATGGCAATAGTACCACTGCATCTGGCGTTCCATTGCCGCCAGATGTAAAACGGGTAGAAGCATTAGTCAAGAATGTCGATAGTATGCTCGGCGGTGAAGTAAAAAAGCGCTTGCCGTGTGCCGGCTACCGTATTTTGCTGCCCAATTTGATGGGTTTTCGACCCGAGAGATCTACACAGTGGGTGCTCCGCGTTTCACGGGCTATCATCACTGCGAAAATGCGAGACGATGCTCTTGCAAAGCGTAACGAAAGGTTGCGCCAGAGGTTTCCAGAGTTTGTATATTCATGGTTTCAACCGTCTGCTGAAATCCTTGCAAGTAAACCAGCAGAGACTAGGGATGGTATCATAGCCGAAGCGGATGAAGATAGATGGGGCCTATACTATGGTGTGAAAAAGTTAGCTCGAGAATTACCTGAAATGCGTCTATTCTACAACTTTTTAGATGAAAAGTATGGAGAAGATGAATTGACGTTTTTCTTGCACTGCTTGCGCGTATTGGAGGTAGAAGCATGGACGCCGGGACAAGGCGGCGTTGACTTCGGAGGTAATTTAATCAGAGCTAATAACGTTATGCAAATGCGTGAAGATGATAAAAGAGCAGGCAGGGTTGGAATTGGCGGTGGTGATGGCGGTGTTGTATCGCCACACAACAATGCGAATGATGATTCTGACGAAGATGAAGACGAGGACGAAGATGATGAACAAGAAGGTGCTGTACCTCGTGTTGTATTTACGACTGTCCCTGCAGCCGAAAACATTGTGAAAGAAATCATGAAAAAGAGCTCGAAGGGGGAAAAGCTTGCGTTGATCCGGCGCTTGACTTCGAAAGCAGTTGCTGTCGAAGCTGTAAAAATGCCAGAGTACAAATTAAAAAATCCTACCAACCAAGACGATGGAGGTACGATTGAAGAGGAGGACCCAGATGAGGATCCAGAAGCCAGGAAAGCTCGTCGTAAACGAGAAAAAGCAGAAAAGAAAGCTAAGGCTGAATTGACGGTGCCGTGCGTTGAAGTCGGGGGGCTTCTTCGTGGTTTACTGCAAGAGTATCGCGAGGAGCAAGCGCATCGTCGAGCGGCAATACGTTTGATGTTCCAAACTGCTATGAATCCGGGCACTAAAGATGAAGATGATGATGATGAAGCTGCTGCAGTAGTAGCAGCCGTGGATATGCAACAGTTTAGTGCAATGGTTGAATCGTTACACAGTAAAGTAACGCCTGGCATGGTGTCAGCTCTATACCGCGATGCATATGATCTTGGCGACGAGGAAGTATCGTTTGACAGCTTTATGAAAGCAGCAGAGAAACGTCAGTTTTTTAGTGAGTGTCTAAGGTTGCCACCTTATGTTGGTGCTGCTCAGAGTGGGCCAATAGATGCGTTTATAACAGAAACCTCGCTGGCGGATGATCCCGAAAATGGAAGGCCATTGAATGAGCATGATCAAGCGAGACTTGCATCTGTCGTCGTAAAGCATAGCAAGTTGTTTGAACCTGCGCTTGAAGAAGTTTACATGCATTTGGATCAAGCTAACGCGGCGCGCCTAAGTGCGCTTGTAAATGCTTTTGAGGATGATTTAAATCGCAGTGGTAGTGGTTTTGCTCCAGACGGTCGTAGGCCTCTCGCAAGTTGGCGACGAGTTTTGGATTTTATTTTGTACACTCGTATGGAAAGGAGAGAACACAAGGGCGAAAGAGGACTCGATGTTCTAGATCATATTGAGAGAGAGTTAAGCTATTTGGAGCAAATTGCCCGTAGTTTTAGAAATGATGCAGGTACAATGAAACTGCGACGAGTCATGCGATTTGTAGCTGCAATTCGCATTCAACGGGTCTGGAGAAGAGTACTAAGCCGTAGTCAAGGGGTGCCGTTAGTGATGCGGTCTTTAATGGACAAAGATTTTGTGGCTCCACCCCCCGATGGTCTAAAAGCACGCCCTATCCCCTGGTTAACAAGCCGCTTGGCTATGGTTTTTCAAGAAAAAATTATTCAAGATGCCAGAGCTGATAGAAATCACAACATGCGTACGCCATTGAAAGAGATATTGTATGATTTTTATCTATACAAGTTTGGTGTCCGTCGTATTGCCGAAAGGGAATTACATGAATTATTTTTCAACGTTCGAAGACACTACAAGGATCATTCACGTGTTGCTATGTTTTCGAACTTTATGTCTATGACGGCAGAACTTGAACGAGCGGATGTGGATAAATCCGAAACTGCAACTAAAAAGGAACCGAGTGCTGCATCCATTATGGGTGCAACAATGACAAAGAAGGATTGGCTACAGACTAGTGAAGCCCTTGATTTCTACCTGCGGTTGTTATTATCTATCAATAGTGCATGCGCAACGAAAAAGGTTGCCCCGTCGGGGACTTTGTATCCAGGCAAGCCACTAGAAGTAAGAAAAGGCAAAAGCTCGTTGCCATTGGATGTAATATCCGATGTTGTTCGTAGGATATACGGTAATGGTGATGGAAATGGTGACTATGGATTGGGCTTGTCACAAGAAAAAATTGCAATTATATCGATGCGTGTCCGGGAATTGGTGGACACAGATGGGTCTGTTGATACAGACAAGGCACTGCAGACACTTTTAAATCAGTGGGCTGAGCTCCAAGAGAACCGCGAAGTTGAACTAAGAAAATTATTCCGGGCTGGCGATGTCGATTTGGATAATGTACTGACATTTGATGAATTCTTTAGCCTAATGCACAGTAAACATGTGAAGACTCCACCGGACTTTAGTGATGAACTGATTACGATAATGTACCGCCAAGCAGTGAATTTATCCGGTAGAGATTCTGGTTCAGAAGGGATTAATGTCGATTCGTTTGTTAAGGTTGTTCAAGATTTTGGTATGCAAGTCTCTTCAAATGATTCAGATATGGATTCAAGAGCTGCCCGAATGATAGACGATAGTGCCGTGCTGCGTAAAGCATATGAACAAAGTAGTGAAAATAGTGCGCAACAAGAAAATGGCGAATGGCATACCAAAGGTTCTGCAAAAGGTCTTGTGATCCCAAAAACAGATCCACAGCAAATGTTGAATCTGTTGGACCAAGCATGGCGCCCATACAACGATTCGATACCCAATACACTAAACGACTTAGACGAAATTGCTATTCCAGCACCACCATCGATGACAAAAGCTGGAGCCCGACAAAAGAAGTCGAAGACTGTGACTGATTTAGATGTAACGAAAGCTCGGGAGTTGTTTGAGGAAGTCAAATCGGTTATAGAATTGGCACAGCAAGACACGACTATGAAAAATGTCAACACTGCCTGGATTGAGTTTAGGCGTATCTTGAGTGAAATTTACCGGCTGAAGTCCTTGGGAGGTATAAAAGGCGAAGAATCAAAAGAGGATAGCAAGGTAGATGTATAATTCCAATGGGGCGCGTGAAAATACACACTATATATATTCTATTAATCTGATTCGTACTAGATATCAAAATGTAATTGAGAAAAATATGTCTCACATACTCGTGTGTAACTTATCATAGGTTATGTAAGATTTCTGATTGTTTTCTCTGCTCTTTTTGCGATAACATATATGAATTACTGTGTATCATACGATATGGTTTTCTGGCCTTCAAGTAATTTAGACCATAGCGTCAAATTTATCGTAAAATGTTTCATATAGGGAAAACAGCAAACCAATCTCAATCATTACCCTGGCCAAACGAGGTGCTAATCCACGATAAAGGGCAAAAATATTTCCGTTTTCCTTTTTCAGTAAATGCTTTGCAGTTTCCAATATCGATACCCTTTGCTTACCCACACCCAAGGCCATTTGGTTTGTACGCAAAGTGTCTATCGGCTGCGTCACAATAGCACTGACTCCGCCGGCAATGGTACCACTCAAAAGAAGGTACTGAAACGGTACTTTTTCTCCCTTCATTTCCTCGACTTTTATTGTTTCTTCGAAGTGTTGTTTCAGCGTCCTAAAAATTGTGAAACGGATTGAATAGTTTATAGTATTTTTCATTGCTGTTGCAAATAATCCTGGTAAGAAAAACCCTTGAATTCCAACTTTCTGGTAACATATTTGCATACTTTTGATAAAAGTCGTATTGGTTCCTGACATTTTTAGTTGCGATAGCTTTACTGAAGCATTGTTTTGTGGTGTTAAGCACGTGATTGACTCAATTAAACCAGCAAACGCTCCACACGTTATTTGCGTAGATAGTGATTGTTTATTTTTAAACTTATTATTCGCAAACTCAAAAGAACTAAATCGTATAGCACTCCTAGGGAATGAAAACAAAAACCATGCAGGAGAGCCTGTGTATAACGTTCTGATGTACCCTTGTTTCCTGCAATTACTCAGGATACGTTTGAAAACACTTCCGCTTGAGGTATCCAACTGAGAGTTTACTTTTAGAAACTCAAGAGGGTATGTCACCGTAATTTCACACATGCCAGCCGCTCCGCCAGCAAGGAAGGACGGTAGGAAATCACGCCCCATATCACTCCATGGAATACGTAAATTTGTTCTTCCTTTCTAGTCTTTTCTTAGATTTTATGCGGAATCGTAATCGGCGACCATTAGGAGCAAATGTAAACGAGAGAGGGCGCAAATTTCAGAAATTCAAAAAAATGCCACTTACTTTATTATTAACTTCACATTATTACGCCGCCGGGATGATTCAACCCATCATTTTTTTATGTTGTTCTTCTACGAGCCACTACTACTATCTCCGTGCTCCTTTCCTATATATCATCATTACTAGATAGATAGAAGAAATAATAATAACACTACCAATGATGTAAATAATGATGAGATATGTACAATACAACCTACTAAAAAACCACCGTTCGACCGGTTCAAATCCTTCAAATACACTGACATTGACCCCCACAGTAACGTAACAGTTGCAAGCATATCTTCGACCGGTTCAAATCCTTCAAATACACTGAAATAAGGGTAGTTGACAGCATGGTCAGTCTATCAAGGGCTTTTCGATTTTTTCGCTTCGCGTATCTCTTGCTTGCTGGTACACTTTTGCAAGCTGTGAAAGCACAAGATGGATGCAGTCGGCTCGGTCGAGACTTGGAGTGCTCTGCCTGTTCAATATTCATTGAAGAATTTTTCAACGCCGTTGCTAGGGCGCCATCTGCACTATTTAAGGAGGGTTCGTCAACGAAAAATCTTTGGCATGATGGTGATAACAAACTGACTAGTGCAAAAGTCTACGAGCAAAGAATTCGAGAAGTGTATAAGGCACACGCACCGAAAAAATTAAGAAGAGTTTACAATCTGATGAAAAAGTATAAAGGTGACGAATATAACTTGTATTTACGTGTTTGCAAAAAATACGAAGTTAGCCCGGAGCCTGAGTTCCAAGAACCTGAGAATGACAGTGATGATGAAGATAAATTTTCTTGGAAATATAAGGCGTCTGAAGAGGCCATTGAAGCTGTAAAAGCTCTTCCTAAAAAAGAGGGAATGCAATGGGCCGTCAGTGGCGCAGAGGGAAAAAGGAAATTTTCAGATTTTAACAAGCTGATGAGTTCAGGAGGAACCATGAATAATTTGAGTATGGGTGGACACGTTGCTGATGACTTGAGTGGGTGCGTCAATCACCTTGCTGATAATTTTGCCGAAGAGCTATCCACAGTGGTATTTGACTCTCAGAAACCGTTTTCATCTGGCCTCCACAAGAAGTTTTGTAAAAAGCATGGATATTGTGGAAATAAAGGGAAGCGAAAAAATGACCTATAGGAAGCAGCAAAAGATGTTCGCGTATGATATATTCCAATGAATACTGATACTATCACATTATTCGCTACATTCATCTAACAATTCTCGCATTCGCTGTCTAGAAAACCTGTGCCCATCCTCTGCTGCAGCATACAAAAGAGGGATAGCGCGTACAATATCCACTGTGACTCCACTCCCCTCAAGAAGCATATCCGCACACATATACTTTGCAGCAACATGATCTGCATGTGCAGCCTTCTCAAAAAGCTCGAAGGCGAGACTTTCGTTCTCTTCCAACACACCTTCCAAACCAGTGTAATAGCAGGTCCCAAGTTCATACATAGCTTGAGCATGATTGTGTTTCTTAATAGCTAAGTTTAAATACTTCAATGCAAGCTTCTCGTTTTGCTCAACCCCATATCCCTCTAAGTGTACGACAGCATATGCGCACATACCATCAGGGTTGTCACCCTCGTCAGCGAGTGCTCTAAAAAGTTGAAGGCCTTTGCTAACATCTAAGTTGTTGAACACAAGGGCTGTAGCTAAGTTAAAAGTTGCTTCTTTACAGTGGCTGTGATTTGGTTTTACAATATTATCTTTGCCATCCGTACACTGTGAATCGGCAAGCTTCACTAGAAGCATGTCAATGTCATCTGGATCTGGTTGATATGCAGGCCAAGCTCTTGCAGGGAGCTTCCGAAACCCTTCCGCTTCATCCCGTTCCCAACGTTTCCTAAATTCTTGCTCAGTTTTACGGTATGGCTGCATCTGGTGTCGTAAAATGTGAAGACGCTCGCTTGCCTCGCTTTCCACGACTCCACTTGAGACCAAAGCAACGGCTGCGCACGACGCGGCGGTGGCTGTGGCAATTTTTCCCGTAAATCGCAACATTGTTGCTTGTTCTTGGTGCCTGTGGACCTTCTTTAGTGAACAAGAAGTATCTTGGTGGCTTAACGACGTGGTTCATGACGTGATTTTCCTTTGCTGTTCTTCTATTGTTCCATCATCATTCATCATCATTAATAATAATCATCATCATCCATTACTATTTCATTGTACTAACACTCTGTAGTAACTATACTAGGGCTACTTCTTCTCTTCTTCTCTTTTCCATTTTTTTTTGATGAAGGAATATGATGAACTGTTATTAATAAATGAATAATATGGTGGTGTAATATTAATATTAATATAGTTAAAAATGCTGCGGTGTGGTGGTGGTGTAGGTGGCGATGAGCGATGATGATGTTGTAGTAGTAGATGATGGTGGAGAGGATATGATAATATGAATTTAGATTAACCCCCTAGCGCCCAACTTCATGTTAGAGTTTATACCAAGACGCGCAAATCTATGTTGTTCGTGAGCGGCCAAGATGGCATCGTTTACCACACTTGAAAGTGTTAAAGATGCCCTTGAGAAGTTGAAGAAACTGAGAAGAAAAACAGAAAAAAAATACCGGCACTTGAAACTACTAGAGGAAAAGCGGAAGGGTGGTAAAAAGTTAGAAAAGAATCAAATAGAGCAGTTGGA
>LT658641.1:0-18321 GCA_900128575.1 Stramenopiles sp. TOSAG41-1
GTAGCACTTAGGAAACCACGCGTGACCCAGTCCTTAGCGACTCCACAGGCACTTTCGACCTGATCGTTGCCGACGGTCTTCCCCCCGGATCAGGGTATTGACCGTTTTCACACGCATTGCCCTGCGTTCATGTTAAAGAACTTTAACCCCCCCCNTCGGGGCGGTCTTGGTTGTCGCTTAACCAAGGGACTATACATTCTTACCCACCAAGAGTCTTTTGGGGGTCCTNGGAATCCTTGCATTCCTCACCCGGGCTATTTGCTCTATTTTGCGGTTTTCACCTCCCGAAGAACAGCCGAAAATTCGGTTAGAGTTTTTCGCTCTTGGATATAAATGAGGGTTACACCACNAAAGTGCGTCCCACTCGCGAATGCATGTCATCCAATTTACACTGGAAGTAAAAGAACAAGCGGACGCAACCACCACGTGCGCCCGCCGTNCCCAGTGTGGCGAAAACGTTATATCAATCTAAACTTGTNAGGTCCCTGCCTAAAGTGGTCCCTCAAAAGTCGAAGTCCGCAACATGACTCTGAGTGACAGCAGAGCCAACGTATATGTGGGTCGCTTTCGAAATCCATTGGGCTATCGTCATACCGAATATACGCAATCCCGAGTCCGTTCTCTCATCAAGGTCACCACACAAACGAGCTCTGTTATCAACATCAGACATATTGCGATTGGATGCTTTTTACGCCCTCCCAAGGCTACATACCAGTTATGACATTCATGTGTAGGAGTTCATTTTCATAGTACGCACTCGTAGAGGTGATAATTTTAGTATTCTTCAAATGGTTCAAACATTTAAAATTTAGTTCGAGTAAAAATATTTTTAAAAAAATATCTATATAACCTTTTTATTTTATATATAAAAGTGAGATACCGCGCGGGCATTACTGCTTGGTATTACCTGCGCTTGCTGACACTAACTTGCTATGTCGCATCAAAAGATTCAAACATTTTAAAAATTCCTCAGGCTGCCTGTTTATTCGCAATACAATGCGGGGACGATTCAATTTATTCCCTATTTTTGTCAAAGAACACCAAGTTGGGGCCTCTGTAGCCAATCTGTTCAAGAGAAACTTCACTCTCTCTTTCGTAATAGTCCCACGTATCGAACATGCAATCTTCGAGAGAAATCTATCATCCACCACAAGTGCATCTTTATCCCGCATGTTAAATTCTGTATACAAGGCTCTACACATGGTGGGCAGTATTCCCATATTTAATGCATTGCGCCGAAGCATCGATTCTTCTTTTGTTTCCTTCTTTGTGCGTCTTAATTTGCTTTCGTCTGTAGAAGATAATATATCTATCCGCGGGTTAGGTTATAGGCGTGTGTCCATCAACACGATAAAGTAGAAAGAATGTTAGATTTCGGCCAGAGTTTGCGAAAGCATTATTTAACAATCAACATACCTGAAATTTTCAATCTTCCAACGCGGTGAGCCTTATTCAGCCGAGATGATGGAATAAGCATATCTTTACCATTATTGGATACGATCCTTTCTTGCATCTTTTCCAGCAAAATAGGCACAACCTCAATTCTTTGCGTTTGAGCTCGCTTTATAATTTCATACAATTCCCTTCGTCTATCACTTAACATTTTACCACCAACATTCGAAGAAACCTCTTTAGTTGTCTCCTTAGCATACCGTCTGTTCATGCGTATGTGCAGGGTGTTTCCTGTTTCCCCTCTAATTTTTGCACGATGGCTTCTCAAATATTTCCATGCATAAGCACCGGGAAACAAAAACGCTACTTTTGCGAAATCCCGTTCCGTAAAACTTCTTTGGCACGATGTTTCAACAGCAGTTCGAACTTGGTCTATAGAACAATATTCATGTCTGGAGTGAACACTCATCAGGCCGAGGTCTACTGCCAGAGCCATTTTAAAGAGTGATGCGTAAGGTTCTGACAACCCATCGTAAGTAAATTCACTTGAAGGCGTGGGCGACTGCTTTTGCACTTGGTGACTTCTATCGACATCAGACTTCGTGCGTAGTTTGTTGTTGTAGGGTTTTAAAGCTTTGTTTGGCAAGCGGCTATCACTTGCGAAGGCACGCTTTCTCTTGACTCCAACAGCTGCTCCTACTAACCCTGCGCTCCTTTTATGTGTTTGACTACTATCTTTTGTATACCTTAATTTAGCTCGATTTGTACTAGGGTTGGTTGACAGGGTAGTATTCAGCGCATCCTTTATTCTGGTCACTTTGGTTGAACGAGATGCACTTTTGTTTTCGCGCCCTGTCCTTGCCCTATTGTCCTCTCCTCCTTGTTTTTGCTTTGCCAGCATTTTCAACATCAAATGTCCTCGACCCATACTGACAAATGCAAAAATAATGCTGAAAAGATGTGAAAGCAAGCACGGTTTTTCAAAACATTTACCGTAGATGATACAGGTCTATCAATGTCTGGATGGATAGACACGAACGCCAGTGCAGAGTACAGGTGTTTGTTGTTTCACTACACTACACTATTACCACCTTTTTTTTTAATAAATAAATAATCATCATTATTTAATTATTATTTTATTTATTAATATTAATTAAAAAATTTATGGATCGGATAAAATAATGATAATAATAATAAATAAATTATAATATTATTTTTTTAGTTAATTTTTATAATAATAATACTACTACTACGTGGTGATCGATAGAACTACTATATTTCAAGAGGAGTGGTAACATCATTAGTATGTTAATTCATATTTCTCTTGCTCCCCATTGTTGCCGCTTTTTAATTCTTCTTCCTTCTTCTTTTGTTTTTGTTTTTTCACACTTCCTTCCATCATCAGCAACACAATGCTATCCATAAATAATAATCTCTACCGACGATACTTTAGTCGTCCAATATTATATCATAAATTAAAATTAGCTAATATAATAATTTTATTTCTTCTTATTTTTTTAGCTAGTTTGAATTAACAGGGCTAGATTAGTACACTAAACTATCGAAAATCCTAGCAAATTATTTACTAATTCTTCACGAACAAAACCATTTCCTCCTCCCCCGAACTATCTTGCATTTTTTTGTTTGTCCTATCATTTGTTCGTAAACCTTACCGTATTATTATTTTAGTGTTGCTTACAAAAATCATTTGAATTCATAGAGAAATATTGAAGATGTTAGACTATTCCAAAAACATTTACTTCTTCTCGCTCGCCACTATTTGAACTTTCAGCCAGGAAAGGGCATTTGGCGATTTGATTCTCATCAATGCATCACCCTTTGACATAGTTTCCAACCTCAGCATTAATTATGTGGATTGAATCTTCACCCATGTCTTCAACCCAAGTGTAACCTTGCTTATCTAAGTATTCCTTGATTTCTTTTCCTTTATCATTCCTTTCTATTTGGATGACCCTGATTTTGACGCTTTGAAAGTCAATTGACGCTAGGGTATCCAATTCGCATCCTTCACAATCAATTGACAAATGATCAATTTGTTGTACTCTATTTACAGCAAAAATTGTGCTGAGGCGAAAGCCTTTTACTTTATTTTGATGTTCGGGATACGACATCGATAATTTTTCTGCACGGTCTTCTTTTGATAAGGAGCCAATCTTTCCGCCTAAGACACCTCCTACCCGTATTTCAATGGTCTCGTCGTCGCTTGGTGATACGGCAGCATTTACCACTCCACAAGTTCTAGATTTTTGAATTATGCCAGCAAAGCGCCTTTGTGGCTCAACACATAATCCTTTCCACCCAAGGCATTTTTCCTGTGTTGAAAATTTTTAGGAATTCAAGTTAGTATTAGCCGAGACAATAATTTAAACAAAAATTGTGTAATTACATACCTCAAAATACGTGTTTGAAAAAACAATTCCGTCGAATGCACCCACCTCTACGAACACAAGATTTTTTGCAAACTTGAAAAAGCTTCTATGGAGCCTTATATCTTGAGAAAATTGTGCTGTACTTCGATGGCGAGCACAGTTTAATTTGTTCAGGTACTGTGATTGAAATTTCAAATGTTTTTTTTGGGCAACATCCCGAAAGAACAAATACTCGTTAATGTCCTTTTTGGGATCAAGAGACACTGGGCAAAGATGATGAGGGATTTGCTTTAAAACAGACTTCCTTTTCCGAGTGTCTGCATCATCGATAATTGCTTTTGCACGTCGAAGAGGATCGTTTTGGACTACGGTATTTTTCAGACATAGTTTAACTATGCGATGCACAAAATCTTGTTTGTTGATGTTTTCCTGATTCTTGCTGTCTACACGGCCTCTTCTGAACGATTCTTCCCGTTTGTTTCGCATTTTTTGTACCTCTATATGCTTCTTTTTCTTTTTCAGTTCCATTAGATCTTTGGACAAACGAATTACCGTTGTGGATAATTTTGATATTTGTACCCGTGCTTTGAATTCCGACAGTTCCCTTGGGATTAAGTCATCAAGGAAGAAATTTCCAATGTACATGGACCCAAGCAACAATAATAAAATGGAAACGTATAGAAATGAGCGAAAACGTGACATCTTCTGCAGCAAACGAAGCTGCCGAAATTACTTTGTAAGGTTTGAACTGTGTGCCTCGTGCATTGAACATATTGACGTATGCATGTCTGCCATGTGTTCAGATCTTGATTCATTGATGTCATTTTTTGCTTCTCCTTACGATCACAACACAACATACAACTAATTATAATGACTCTTCTTTTATCTTACATACTACCACTACTAAATATGATATAAATATGTGCTGTGTGGAAATATGAAATATATTGTATTGTTAGTGATACGTTCGTACACTCCACATCTCTACTACTACACTACAAAACAGATAGGAAAGAAGAGTGGTGACCGACAATACAACCGCACTATTACTATTGTATTTTAATTTAATAATAATAATGAACGAACAACAGAAAAAAAATAATTAAAATATAATAAAGTAATAATACATATAAAAAAAACCAACCTCAACACAACAAAACAACAAAAATGTAAAAAGATAATCCCAATAAAAAATGATGAGGACCAACTATTAATTTGCCAGAGGAACACACTTGCCATCAACTCTACTGTATGGAATTTGTATGCCTGGAGCAACCCATTTCCCACATGAGCATTTGCTACCGCTCCACTTCAATGTACCGATTTTGACGTTGCAATTTGGGCAAATTTGCTTCCCTTCTTCACCATTCATCCAACTCAAAGGCTCCAAAAAAAAGTAAGACTGGCACATCTCAGTTACAGGATGGATATCATTTCCAGCCAACTGGTCGATGTCAAATAAATGGGTTTTGCAACGTTTGCAAAAAAATTTATTTGGTTTTGTCGGTAAAATCTTAGGCATTCTGGTAATGTTATCACTATTAGATTTGACAATATATTCCTCCCATAGTTGTAGTGTCTCGGCGCAGTCTTTACGCCCAATGCCTAAACGGAAATGCTTATCTCCAAAGTCGTACAAATTAGACGGTAACAACATCACGTTTCCTTCTTCCACCCACTTTTTGCACAAGGCACTTATAGAACCATTAGGATCTTTTATAGAAGGAAATGCAAAACTTCCAGCGACAGGTTTGGTCATTTGGAATATCTTTGAATGCCGATCCATAAAATCTTCAACGGCAATTAGGGAAGATTTTATGATACCTAAATTTCTTTCAATTATGTTTGTGCGGTTACGAAGACCAATTAGCGCTAAAATTTCACATGGTGCCGGTGGGCATATGGTAGTGTAATCCTTTAGCGTTCTAAGCTTTACATTAAATTCTTCACATTGAGACACAATCCAACCGATTCGTAGACCGGGCATTGCATACACTTTCGACATACCACTAAGTGAAATACCCTTATCAAAAGCTTGACATACAGCTGGATTTCTCCACGCTTCCTCATATTCTAAACCGCGATACATTTCATCTGAAAAGAGGTACACATTTTCCATTGATTTAATCTTTTCAATAATTAGCTCAAAATCTTTTCTTTGCAGTTGATACCCTGTTGGATTATGTGGGAAGTTTATGACCACCAATCTCGTCTTATCAGTCAGCAGCTTAAATAGGTCGTCAACACGAAACGATATATCTCCGCTGTTGGGGTCAATGTATGCTTCCCACTTCTTTACATTTGCTTCTATTGCACTCGCAACCTCTATTAAACTTTGATATGCTGGCGTTGTCACAATAACCTCATCTCCTTTCGAAAGTATTGCCCGCAAGCTCAAGTATATTCCTTCTTCAGGACATAACACTGTCACACTTGAGTCAGAAATATTTGCGTCGTCGTACGTCAAAGCAATTTCTGCTCTCAAAGCGGGCAGACCTGCACTCTCAGTATAACCCAGGGATAAGTTGCTCCACATGGAGGCGGTCTCATCATCCGCCATAGCAAGAACTTCAGACTGGCTGTAGGGCTCGCAGTCCGAGCAACATAGTAGTTTCGCACCTGAAAATTCGTATATTGCGAAATATCTTTCGAGTGCAAAGGGCTTGAAGCCGCCAACAGAGCCTCCATAAATACCGGAAGATGCAGTATTTCCTTTTGTAAGTGACGACATTTGATCTTTGCGAGAGGAAAAACTGTTTCTGGGGCAGAAATTACAACGCTCCACGATGGCCCTTGGAATCGCAGCAGTGTCCTGCAGTACTGTAGTAGTGAGCAATGACGAGGTGGAGGTAAAAAACTACTACTACTACTACAACACACTCTATAATAAATAATAGAAGATAATAAATAACTTGTTGAAACTACAGAGGAGTAATATAATAAAATAAAATAAAAAAAATTTAAAATAGCAGATAATATTTATAGTAGAGTACCAACAGTTGGACTAGTACTATATCTCGTAGCAATAATAATTATTATTAAGGTGTGCAAGTAGCGCCTAGCGCCGCTGGTTTTACAAATCAGTAAATTCACCGTCTACCCATTGTGACTGTGATTTCATATAATCCACGAGCCAATAACTCGTTTGAGTACGCTGATGCCGTTGCGCTTACTGATCCCATGCTGCTATCGCGGCCAACATATCATTTCTCTCTTTTTGATATGGATCATTCCCGTTGTCATCGGGCAACGGTAGGTCACTAAATTGCCAAGCTCCAACACCGCGTAGCTTGTATTTTTTTGCAAGTTCATATTTTGGCTTTAACGTTTGAGCATCGTCAAACCAAATTACATCTCCTGGTTTACCGTCATCCCTGCATTTTCCATTGCATACCACTTTCCATGTTTGCGACGCTTGGTCCAGTGTTTTCGACTTGATGCGATGTTTCTTGTTCAGGATATCCAAAGTATCTGTGTAATGAATTTGTCCACGGTTCCATGGCACTACAATTTCTTGATATAACTGGCCATACCATGGTAGTCCTAACAGCAATTTGTCACTCGAGACCTCTTTAGCATATGCGCTAACACCATCATGTAAATCTTTGATTGATGCTTCTGCCGGCGAGCATGTACCTTTCGTTACGCATGTGTAGTCATCCCAGAAATGCATATCGTAACCCATGATAAATAAAAATTCAGAATATTTGGCAAGACCTTTATAGTCGTAGTTGCGAAATTCATATGTTGGTCGTCCACCAACACATACAAATACCTTTGCATTTACGGATGCTAATGCACTTGAAACTTCTTTTGTAAGTTCAGTGTATGCTGCTTTCTGATCTGAATTTAGCTGTCCCTCAAAGTCGAAGAACACACCACCAGTCAAGTTATATTGCTTAACTTGCTGTAATTTCTTTTGCGCAAACTTCTTGCGTTTATCCTTGTCGGTCCAATCTTTTTGGTCAGGAAGACCGGCATCTTGCCATAACTTCACATTATAACGTTGAGCCAACGCAAGCACTTCGGGTTTTGGATAACTCCAAAACCCAATGTCAGTAATCTGCGTCCAGTTGAAGTGCTCGTAACCGTCATGGATACCAAACGCAAATATTTCACCGTGTGCAGTTTGTACGTTGTTGGAAAGTATAGCCAAACACAGCACGCATGACATTAACATGGCCTTGCCGGCAGTAAAAGAATTTATCGGTGCCATGATTCGTGAACTTTGTTTCAATTCGATACGGATCCCGGATGCTAAAGAGAATACTCCTAGGTTTACCATCAAGAGCAGGAGCCATCCGTCATTCGTTCAGCACAGTCAGTAAGTCAGTTGTTATAAAATCGAATAATAATTAATAAATATTATATAATATATATAATAATAAATAATAATAAAAAATAATTAAAATCATCACCACATTTACATTGTTAATAATTTAAATTACAGAGTAATTATTACGTCATCATCATCATCAGGAGGGGTATGAAGGTCACGCTGAAAAGAATAAATAATAATTGTGGCCATTGTAAGTGCCCGTCAGAGTAGTAGAGACCACAATCCATAATGCTATTGCCTTTATTAAATGATTTTAATTTAGATTAAAAAATTTAAAAAAATTAAATATTAAATGATGGTTCATTAATAATAATACGCTATCTAAATGTCTCCCTCTCTCTCTCTGCCTTGTTGGAGATGCTGGCCTTCTTCGACCGGCCTTTCTTTTAACCCTACTTATAACCCCAACCATGGTTATCGCCCAAAAAAAAAACCCTCTCGCTTGTATTTATTAATAATGAAATAATCATCCGTTACTACCACCTTATATTGTTGAATAAAAAAAAATAATATATAGTAAATTAATTTTTGTTTTTTTTTTTACTTATACTACAGCCTTTTTCTCTTATTATTTCACAACAACAACAACAAAAAGAGAAGAAGAAGGAAAAAAAAAAACGATATAAAAAAAGAAACATTGTCTCTCCCATCCCTCACACAGCCCATAGTCCCAAAACAACTCGCAACGAACCTGCCCTAAAGAGTACTTAGGCAACCAGAGGCTTAATGGCCGTATCTTCTCGCGCGTTGCTTGCTAATGGCGGAGGGATAGATCCGACTTTGTACAAAACGTCAGGAAGGGGCAAGTATGAGAGCCCACAACGAGGCGTGACTAAAACACCCGTCAGGACAAGGAAAGTTGGTCGGTTACAGAAAGAAAGCAAAGCTGCTGTAAAAAATGAAAAACAACATGCATACTCTTATATTTCATTAACAATACCGAACGCCAAAAGCACTATTAGCTCGGTCCGATCAGATGCAAACGATTCGGAAGCAGAGTCTGAAACTCTTCATCAAAACTCGAAGAATCATTATCATCAAGTTTGCGAGAAGTCAACTGCAAAGAGTAGTGTATCAGAACCAGCCTCACTTTCTGGTAGCTCTGAAGACAATATAAACGATGATGATGTAACAAAGAACGACCTGAATATTAGAAATGAATATACTGCCCCCAGTTTAACGCGAGGTGACGAAAATAGCGATTCGGAACTGCTCCTGTCACAAGCTAGGGGCATATTTACTCCGGGCACTCCATCATCAAGAGAGACAAATACAATGACACCTTCTTCCAGATACATTTACACGCCATACTCACAGACTTCGTTATCTTCATTGACATCTACTGCAGCAGATCACGCAGAGGTAGCAACATATTCACAGCAGACTAGGGATATTTTTACGCCAATGAGAGCTAGTCTGTCTACAGCCTCCGAGAGTACACCACCCATGTCTTCTTCGTCAAAAGTTCAGGAAGAGCTTCACGAGAAGAGCAAAAGACGAGAATTTTTGTACAGCTATTTCAATAGGCCCGATGAAAAACCATATGGAAGATCCAGGATTAGTTTTGAAAAGTCTGTTCGGGCCAGCGATAGGGAAATAAGTGTAGCCAGACGTACCGTAAAATCTGGGACAACTCGTACTTCGGAACAGTATGGAATACTAAATGTGAGCAATCGCATCAAGCACAAAATGAAGGATTTTGAATGGCCAAAACATGAAGATAGAACTCCAGTAGACTATACCAAAGATAATCCTGGCCCAGGAAGTTATGATCCTATTCTGCATTCGGCTTTACCACAATATGGCCAAGCATTTTTAAAACAGAAAAGAAAGTTCATTCCTGTGCAAAAGTTGAATGATCCCCCATTCTATATCGAGAAGCATGTAGATACAAAGTTAAGCATATCCTTTACGACCGGGGAACGTATGAAGGATGACACCGAGAAATTCGCATCCTTTAGGACGCCTGGACCGAAGTACAATCTAAAATCCTTCACCGAGATTAATAAATACAAGACTAAAAAGCAAAACAAAGCACGCGCTAGACAAAATCCATTTGGAACATCCACACAACAGCGACCAAGTATACTGAGGTGCGAGCGGGAAGCACCAAAAGTTTCCAAATTTATCGAAAGCATCTGCGGCTTGAATGTAACACTGAAGAAAGATGCCATGCTTGTGAGTGGCTTAAAAAAACAGAATCTTAAAGGTGCAACATGTGACCATATGTTTGTAGGAGGCCTCCAGAATCAAAACGAGTTCAACATCAAAAATTTTCATCCTAGTAGCAAGTTTTCGTCCCTCGAAATTGATGGAGCTCAAACTATAAGCAGCGAACTCAATTTTTCAAGAAGTGGCGGTATTTTTTATCAAAGTGCAAAACAAAGGCGCTGAAAATAGTTGTAAAAAGAATTTCTAGACATCTCTTAAAAACAGCAAAACAAAAAAAGTCTTTAAATACTTAATACATAGCATTAATTTTAATATACAATTACAATTTTTTTTTATTATTTCACCAAAAAATATTTTACAAATGCATTTCTTCCGATAAACTTTGACTAAGTATTTTGTTAACTTTCTCAACAAGTTGCGCTTTCCGAAGATTCGCCGTGTCATAACCTCGGTCGTTTAAAAACTTTTTTAGGTGCGAAACTGTCTGCTTCTTGACTTCATCCTTAGCAAAAAGTTTTGACCAATTTTCTGGATATGAAGGCGTCACTCGGCTCCTTTTCTGTGTAGCAGTAGTACTTGTTGAAGCTTTTCGCTTGCTCTTCACCATTCTGATCTCCGTAGAAATTATCTCTACAAAATCTTCAGTTTGCTCAAAGTCAAGCACAGGCAATAAGTTATCGTGATTTTTGTCATTCCACGTGCTTTCACCACCGGAAGCAAGGGCTTGCAGACCTTTCGAAAACTTTGTTATATTTGGATTCTTTAATTGACCCACCTTAAATGGGTCTAGAGAGAAACTTTCAATAATTTCCTCCATTGGTTGTATTAGGATATCATTAGCCTTCGGTAGATTCGGATTTGTCATGAATTTTAGATCTCGTCTAATCTCATTAGCCCATGGCATTGTAATGGCCTGGAGTCCAGCAGGTTGAATTTGATCGCCAGAAACTACGTCTTCCACCTCTAACAATGGTAGAGGCTCAGCATCAACATTGTCACCCAAGAAAACCTTTTCACCCACCTGGAATTTCAAATCAATTGCTTCTGGGCCTTGTTGTATTTCCACTTTCCATCGATTGCCATCCCCAGGAACTTTTTCGTGAAGTACAAAGCCAAAAACATCTTCATTGCTTTCCATTTCAACAAGCACATTATCACCCTCACTTGTGGCTTTGTCCAACATTTTTTGCATTGGCACCGAGTCTTCGAATCTCAATACTTGTGTTTTCCTATACATACTCGGTTGCGCAACAATAGCCGCCAGCCGCGGATTTGTGTTACGATTTGGGCGAAACATTGCCATTGCATAATAGCGTTTCTTAAGCAATGCTGTGTGTAATGCAGTAAATGCCTTTGTGCTTCCTTTGTATTCACCTTCATCTGGGTATAAAAAATATGATCCATTTACCTGGTGATAAGGAATCAAGGTTGACATTGGTTTGAAGCCTAGTATGCTTACACCCGAATCCAGTGGATGACTATTTTTAATCTTCGTTATAGCTTGTTTTTCGAAATTAACACGGTCGCCTATTTCCTTTGGATTTCCAAGAACGTGATACAGTTGGATATCAGCAGCTTGCAAACTTTCGCCAGTTGATTCACACATCCAATTGGTTTCCTGTGTCAGCTCTTCATTTGTTTCGCGCGACAACTTTGATGAAGCAGTGGGCTTAAGCTTTTTGACGAACATTCTGTAGCACTTTATTCCGATATTGATTTCGTTCAGTCTAATCTGACAACTAGAAATTTGTCTTTTAGAGTGATATCTCTGCTTTACAATTATCTGAGCGGCATCTTTAGACCTCATAGGGACCAAGTTGGATGCGGACAAATCAATATCAAACTTCTCTTCCTTCGCAAACCGCCCCAGGCCACTTTTATTTGAATCTAACAGCTCATTATAAAACTTGTCGGACTTAAAGAAGCCATCATCATTGTGTAAAGGGTTTTGCGCTCGATTGGTGTTAAACACTTCAATGCCGTATCCAGACAAGCCCATATCTTCAGCTTTTTTCAGAGCTCGTTGTTTTATGGCTATATTTGTGCCACACGGCATGTCATTACATGTCAAGATAGTTACGCGACACCGAAAGTGTTTCTTAATTTTCTGGTGAGTTTGGAAACGCCTCATAGCAGCCCACAGAACATCGTGAAAAATATTACATTGTACTGCGTTATCCATTTCGTAAACGTCATTGCCACCTTTTAGCGCGGTTTTTTTTAGATTATCGTAGTCCACTTCTTTCTGTTCGTTGTACAATTTACGCTGTAGCGTGTAGAATTTCTTTAGTGTGTCGACACTTAAAGTGTCTAGTTCGTCTTGAACATAAATATGAGGAAACTCATTGGGCAAATTGTGCATTTCTTTGGTATTGAAGAAGATAATACCAAAAAGCTCTTTTGGGTAAGTCAATATTCTCTCATTCATCCACTTGTAAACCATTGTCAATGCATTGTCCATTGGAATGAATCCATCAATGTTCTTTTGAAACATTTGTTTCGACATGTCGACTAAGAACAGAATAGTTTCTTGAGAACCGTACATGTTCGAGGACGTGTCGTCAGTCGCAGTCTCGCCCCTTCCATTATTTCCGCCCACTACGGGCGCATTAGAGTCCCATGGGTTTACGTTTGCCATATTCTTTATGTTCTTCACGTGGGCGCCTTACAAGATACGCCTCTCTCGTCTATAACGAATTGCCGCGGCCGTAATACAGGACGTTTGTGATCAGACCAGATCTACCATTCAAGATATCATTTCTTATTATTCTTATTATTCTTCTCGTCTTCTTTTATTACTACTTTTTATTTATTATATTTTATATTATTAATTATTATTGTATTTATTTTTTAATAATAATAATAGTTTAAAATAGTAGTATATAAAATTAATAATAAATTAAATATTTTTTTTAGTTGTTGTTGAAATAGTAGTGTAGTAGAAAAAAGAAGAAGAAAATTCATCAATCATTTACATTCTTAATCGTTGATTCGTTTTGTAACTTCAAAAGGGGATAGAATGGATCTGGCTTTTTCCTTGGACATCAAGTGTATCTAAAGCAACAAGCCACTATGAAAAAACATTTCGATATGCTGCTTGTTTTGCTGTAAATCTCATAGTGAGCCCTTAGTCAACCAAGTAATTGCCTTTGCCGCCCAAGAAGAAGCTGAGGTTGGAAGATGACAGATTATTTTTATACCTACATTATACAAGAAATATTCCTATCACTTCCAGCCGAACTTGGCCCAAGCACAAACAATCCCTATTTATTGTCTATGCAGGAGATAACTGTGCCCGAGACGAGATTCGGAGGTGCCAATGCGATTTTGAGCGGATTGTAGGAATCAAAAGAGGCACAGGAGCGGACATGAAGCAGAAGCCCTTTAATGCGGACTGGCATCCGCCAAGAACATTGTACCATATTTTGCAGCACTAGTGTTAATGAATTTTAAATGTAATAATACATTTCTTTGGAAAGTAAAAGATATATCTTGTGTATACGAAACTTGAAAAAAAAACGATTTCTTAATTGTGTGACGATAAACCGGAATTTACGACTACAAAATAACACCTGGTTAATTTTTCTTTTCTTCCTCCTTCTCAGCAGCTTTAGCTTCACCTGCTGGGACTGGTGTGGATGATGGCACACCTGGATGTGGAAGTGGGTAACCATATGGGTCATAACCACCAAAGTTGTACGGACTATATGGGCTGTGTGCACTTAGTGGTCTAGTGCCTGGTGCTGGATAAACACCATATTGCCCTTGTAACCCTGCACCGTAGCCAAACTGGGAAATAGCGTGACCAGAGTGGGCCCAGCCGCCACCGTTTGCTCCTAATGCGCGACCTCCAATTGGTCCCATACCCCCCATGGCAGCTGCATCGTAGAAATCAGGCGCACAGTAATTTAGCTGTTTACATATATCTTCTGGTTCAGTCAACCTCATGAAAGCGTTTACAATTTGAGGACCATTCTTCGTCGTGATATGTTTGCAACCACTTTCAAAGACCCACTGGATTTTTTCCTTGGAGCAGACCATTTTCATCTCGTTTTGTACGGTTGCCTTTGTAAATTTATCCCCTAGACGATCGATCAACATGTACATACTGTAACCACATGCTTCACATTCAATACGCTTGTCGTTACCAAAACTCCAGGTACCGTCTTTGAAGGCCCAGTTCCCATAATGTTGAGGAACGTAGTTGCTTCCGAATCTCCACTCAACACCAACTGCATTGGCAGTGGACAATGTCGCGATCAACGCTAATAATACAACAACACGCATGCTTTCAGTTTCTTGAAGTCCAATGAGGTTGTTCTGGATGTTCAGAGTCGTTACTGGAACGGAGTGGTATGGTTGGCAGCGTGGACAGCACCCTTGGGCGTGGCTGAACGTGGGAACAATGGTGTAGCGTAGAGTGCTTCCACAAGGAATAGAACGTGTAACAACTGAAAAGAAAAAAAAGTTGCCACCACTCCCCCCTTCTTTTGCTTTCGAAAGGTCCACCTCTCCTCTCCTTTTTTTACTTTCCTAGGCAACATTTCCACCTTCACTACGGCAACACGTACTTGGTAGCCGCACCAGGGACACAGGGTGGTTCCCAAGCCTCTGCTTTCTCGGCAGGACATTTCTCTACCAAATGAGTATAGGACGGCTGCTTTGATAGGCAAATCCAATGGCTCCTGGCGTCGTCTTTGGTTATCACATACTACATACACTAGGGAGTGTGTGTGTATCAAAAACTAGCTTGACCATAATGGTGATGTCGTCGAATCGTCCTCTTACAACGCCACCGGATGAAAGAACGTTTTCCTCTCCAACGTAATGTGTTCAAGTACTGACTGATTGTACTGTTGAGGCCGTCGCCTTCCTAGTCAAAGCCAATTTAAAATGCTAATACATCGTAGGTCTAGCATGCCGGAATCTCAATGCTGAATAAGCTTAATGTTGGTCTCAGATGGTATTGACGCCCATCATAGCTGCTACCGGAATAATAATAAGAACAGTAGCCTCTACTATACTCCTACTAGTAGTAGACGTAACGACAAACCAAACCAGCAACCGACATTGTAGATGTCGCATCGGTTGCAGGCAACCCCTACAAGTTCCAAATCGTTTCCCTTGCATCAGAGGAGACACAGACAACCTTGCGTTTGAGAGGTTACAGAAATAATACTAACGGACCGCGACGGCGTAATATATACGGGAGGAGTTTCATCTTCTACTTGCTGCAACATCACCATGGCAGACGTGCAACAACAAAACCCTGTGTCGCCTGGCACTTTCTTGACAGCAGTACAGCCTCCACCCTTGGATGATTTCGCCACGGAGGATGTAGGTGAGCTGGAAGCGTTGGTAGCCGGTGTTACTCAAACGACGCAGTCAACCATGCTGCTGAAGAAGAGGAAAGAAATGCGTGAGGTTGACGATGCTCTAGATTTTATGAAGGACGAGTTTCGGAAACGTATGGAGGCGTGTGACGAAAGGCAACGCGAGTTTGAGAAAAAGCAGTTAGGCATGAAAGAGCAGGTGACAAGGTTTGAAAAGTTTATCCAGGAAAACGACGCAAAGCGCAAACGAGCAGAAAAAAAGCGCAGCGATGAAATAGCCAAAGGCGAGAGGGCGGAGAAGAAACGAGAAGAATGGTTGGCACAGTTAGAAAAAGCTAGGATAGACACAAATAATATGAAAGAAAAGTTGAGGCGGTTGGTACGTTATCAGGCATTTTTGCAAAGCGTAGTTGATCGCAGTCTAGGTGACAACGATTACGATGAAATAATTGACATACTTAATAGGCATAAAACTCTAGTGAAAGCGAACGTAGATTTGCAAGAACAGCAAACCCTTGCAGAGAGGACAGTCGATAATGTGCGTACGAAAAACGCACAAGAGCTAACATCCACGCAGAACAAAATATTAGTCGAAAATAGTAAAATACACGAAAAGCAAACAGAGATTGAAAATTTGAAGCAGTCGAACACAAACATGGAAAACACAATTGAAGAAAATGCAAAAAGAAGTGCAAGCGCGAAGAAAGATGCTGGCCAAGTCGTTATGTCAATCAAGAATTTACTCAATCGATGCGGGACTGCTACAACGAAGCAGAAGAAACACAAAAGCCCGAAAATCTTGAAAAACGAGAAAACACACCCATTGGGATTTTTAGACGAGTGCATGGGTCACATTCAAGTGAGAGTAGTTGAATTAAGCGAGATCGTCGATGAATATTACAAGAAAGGGAGCAAAACGAGTCAACAAGTGGGTATGCCAAACCAAGGTGAAGAGTCGACCTGAATGAAAAAAATTAATAATTGAAATAACATTAGCATATTATTAAAAATTATAGTATTATTATTACAGGTATGAAGAAGAAGAAAGTTCTCCTATGTTATCATTTTCATTATTAAAAAAAAAAAAGAATCAGAAAATGCTGCAAGCTGGCTTCCTTAACCACAGATGGCATCCTTTTAATATAATAACTTCTGCGTCAGCACGTCATGGCGGTCAAGATGCTAATACTAAATACAATATCATGATGAATATTGAAGTCCTTAAACACCAATCTTGGCGACACACCTAGGAAACAAGTATGCCAAGCGGAGCCTAGCAAATCCCAAATGATTAACGTTACAGCAAGGAAGGTCATGAGCTAAAGCAGAGCAGAGTAGGCTAATGCTTTATCTCCAATTTTACTTCAATCATCGTATCATTATTAATCAATAAATTGGGAGGAAAAAAAAAGAGAGAAAGTGAAAGTATAAGTTTCTTCTAGATGATGCCGTCTATCTATTCCATATCATCTTTATCTTACGCACTATTATCACACTACAGCAATAAACAATCATGAATAATAAATAACACAAAACTAGCACTCTACGACAGACAAATTTATAATAATAAAAAAAAAAACAAATAACAATAATGAAGAAAGAAGGAAAAAAAAAACAATAATAATAATACGACGACGAGGACAGAACGACGACGAGAAGAAGAATAAGAAGAGATAAAAATTATTGATCCTCCTGCGGGCTCCTTTGTTGGGTGGGCTCACATTCGATCTTGCGTAAAAGGGACAGAGTTTGCATTCAATTCGGTGCACTTTAACTCAAAACTGGTGTAACGCATCACCATACACATCATTCATTTCAATTTAATACTATAGAAGGCTCTTGCTGAACTTATGGCTGTTTTGGTGTAAAACGACTTTAGAAAAATATGAGACAAAAAGCGTGTTTGCGCAATTTTCTCCTTTCGGTGGTGGTCCTGTATGGACGCGCAATTTTCCTCAATGCCCCGGGTGTATACTCCCTGAAAAGCGAGAGTTCTATACACCGCCTTAATATCTATGAGGATGTAAATAATGAAATGTCGTTATTTCAACAGAAAAATAACGTGACGAAGAACAGTTCTGCTGATAGTGGTGCCAAAGAAGCAGTTGTCAGTATACAGAGGGGCACAAACACCGACGACAACACCAACAACAACTACAATAATGTTGACAAAAATGTCGATTCTCAACTACAGGATAGGAACGCACCCGACTACGTAGTAAAGTTGCGCGTTTGCTCTTGGAGTTCTATAGATTACTGTACAAAACAGGAGTTTCACGGTCGGCTGATGGACCTAAAGCGGACGGAGAAGTTGTTTGACCCTGTCCAAACAAACTTGATTGAGATGTTAGCTCCAATGTCTGGGGAAAGAATTGCTGATATTGGCTGTGGGTACGGCAACACGCTTTTTCAGATATCCCGATTGATGTCAAATGGTGGCTTGGTGATGGGGATCGACAATAGTAAAAACTTATTGAATGAAGCCACAAAGACTTTGAATAAGAACACCCCAAATCCAAAAGTCACGGTTTTGTTTAGGAAGGCGGAGGCAGAAGATTTAAATCGACAAATTGATAGTAAATTTTTCGGTACTTTTGGTGGCGTTGTGATGAAGCGCGTCTTAATACATAGTAGCACAGTACCCAGAATTGTAGGCCAAATTATTAGGCTAATTCGAATAGGCGGACGCGTTGTA
>LT658642.1:0-18269 GCA_900128575.1 Stramenopiles sp. TOSAG41-1
AACTATTTGCTTGAATTGGGGGTGATATGAACTGAAGTCCATTACTGATAGTTGAAACGCATTTAAGCGTTAGCACCGACCCGGGAAGGGAAGGAGGCGCCATGACAGATTTTCTAAACTATAATGCACTATCAAAGGACCCTGTTGCGATGGAGGAGGCTTTAAATAAAGTGCAGGTGGAACTTAGAGAAGAGCGTTTGGCACGACATAAGCTAGAGGGAGAGATGGGGCGTATCCAGCGTCACAATAAACACTTGGAGTACAACTTGAAACGAATGAAAATTCAGNTAGGGCAATCTTCTCCAACGGGTAATACCGATATAAATAGAAAAAAAGTTGCACAAACAACTGCACGTGTAGGTCTGGATTCGCCCAATTCGAGCAATGCCGAGAGTCTATTAGCTACTCCAGAAAATATCCGTCGGTTACTAAAGGAAAACGAAGACTTTCGAATGCAAGCAGATATTGACAGAAAAATGAAAGAATTTTTAGACAATCAAGTGATAAAAGAAGGCTATAATATAACGATAGAAAAGACCCCTCCAAAAAGCAGACTACGCACAATAAGTAGGGGAGCGCCAGGTTTCCCTAGGCTTAAACCTTAACCGACACAATATCGCAATTGTTTAAATGTCAGTTACTCAGTAAAAACGGTACATTGCAAAAGCAGCGACGATTGTCGTCGTCTAACAAACACATTTGCAATGGAAAAACTTGAGCATGCCTTTTCGTACGAGTAGATAGACGGAATTTGTAGTTAATCGAATGCCAAACCTAACCTCTGTTCCGGATGGTAATACTGTACCACAGAAAAACACTACTACTCATAATATCTACAGGCAAAAAAAAAACTGCGCGAGTTTAATTATATGTGCAGTTGTTCAATCCATCCTTTCTTTCTAATTACAATTTATCTATTCTAATGATAGCATGATTATGATTATTAAGAAAAAGAAGGAGGAGGAGGAAGAAATAATAATATAACACTGGGGGAAGGATTACTAATTATTATTGGTAGTAGTATTTATTATTATGATGATGATTATTATTATTGACATTATATTATTAATATGATGACGAGAAGATTTTTTTTATTATTATTTATTTTTTTAAGAAGAAGAAGATTTGTTGTTGTTGTTATATAGTAGTAGCATTTTAATTTCGTTTCGTTCGTGAAGGAAGAGGCTTGGGTCAATCGCCCCGGCATTTATTTGCAGCAATCAAGACTACTACTAGGGAAAGCATCATATGCTGGTTGCAGCGACGGCAAAGTTGTGCTAGTAGATTGCTTAAAGTATGTCATACAATGTTTCACAGCTACTTAAAATGAAAAATCGGAGAAAGAAGTTGAGTCAAGAAACTAGGAGATTGGAAGAAAAAATGTTGACAAAGCAGGAGAAGCTACTTGTTCCTGACGATAGTGTCGACTTACCAGCTAAAATAGTACACACCAAAACTTACGATGTAACCAGTGCATCACTTGAAGTTTGGCTTGATGAGTTCATTAAATATGACCCTAGAGCTCGTGGCAAATACGCAGAAGGAGCAAGAGCATTAATTAGAGTATCAGAACAAAGTAATCGGGAAGGACAGTGGCCAAAACTGGCCCCTCGTCGCAACTACGCAGGTACAAAATATAGCAATGACCTGAGTGTAGGCAGACAAAAGATTACCCCAAAACCCGTATTGCCAAAAAAGCATTTTTTAACTCCCAAGTTTGCTAAGAAAAAAGACCATCATATGTTTAGTAAGGCTTTGCCAAAGTTGTACGACCAAAACACCGGTAGACGAATGCCTGGTATTAAGTGGAAACCCCTAACGTCAGGGCTAAAAGGTATTCTGAAGAAAAAGAAAAAACATGGTACGGTTAAGTTTAGGGATTCGCTCACCGATATGATAGAGGATATAATTGCATCTCCGGCAATAGAATCGCGAGAAGTCTACCCTTCAACAAGTGCCGAGAGCAGTAACCCAGTTCATTTAGCCCCACCCACTATTTTTCCTTTACCGACATTACTTCCTCCAGAGCAGTTTTTAGACCCAAAAATCATACTGCAAGAGCCACTCATTGCAAATACGGGTACGCTGGAAGTTCACGAGCATGCAAGCGCAACCAGTACACAGCAAATAGAAGATTTTAAAGAAACACACAAAGTCGTAGTGGAAAATAAGGATTTTTTGCGTTACACCATCAGGGAGAAAGACGTATTTTTGCTTATAAATTTGAGAAGAACCCCATCCAACAAACAGACAATATTGTGGGTATTAAACCCTTCGTCGGGGGAAATTCAAAAGAAAATATTTGCTAATACCAGGAGTATTTTTGATGCAGTAAAACAAACTACAAAAAAAACAAGTCTTGCACATTTAGCTTTAAATTGGGCTCTTCAGGAGTTGCCTAAATTGATGCATGATGCCACTGTTTTCTTAGCATTCTATGCCCTCATAAAGGGCCTTCAAGATGTTCCATTGCCACAGGTGGTGAATCGTTACGAAAATGCTAGGAGAGCGTTGAAGTCCGCGCCAAGTGGTAATGCAATGATGCAAGACCGCCCGAAAAGCCCATTACTAGAATTTTTAGATGCGCTTGACCCACGCAAAACAGAAATAGCGCCGATTACATCATTGGAAAAGATCCGGCAGTTTGGTGGAAGGGTGTTTAGGCCAAAATCTTCCCCAGGAAGGATTAATATTTCTAAGCTAAAATCAAGCAAGAAGAATATGAAAGACGATGACAGTTTAAATACTACAATAACTATTGCGAACGAGTTTCATCCTGATATTTCTACCGCTCAGTTAGACGCTTTATCGCGCAAGCAGCATGGCTGCACTGGCGGTACATATTCAGCAATAAAGAGCACAGTAAGCAAATCTAATTTGCGCCATGCTGTTTCTCATTCGCGTGTTCCAGACGAAAACATCCACGAAATTCCTGGCCGGCAACGTACATCTCTTGCAGTTGTTGCAAAACGCGTAAGGCAAAGAGTGCATACAATTGGGATATTGAACCATGGTTTTCATAAGTTGCCCGATAAAAGCGCAAATGGCAGTCACGCACAAGTATGGCAAACTGCTAGTAATCAGCACCACGGTCTTCACCATGACGGTTTGGGGGTTGTTACAATGCATGGTCAGCAATTTGATACGGACAGTGAAGTGGATGAAATGGATTCCATCTCTAGCGTTGAAGAATCGAAAATGAATGATAGAATCACCATGCAGGGGCAATCAGATATACATATTATTGAGCAGCCCATCCAAACTGTGGTGCTTCAAACATCTATGAAACTGCCTGATTTCTACGATATTAACTGCAAAGACTTTTTCGAATATGGGCATTATCTCGTCGAGATCATTGATGTTGATAATGAATTGCAAGTGATTGCGATACGCGCAAACTCTGGGAAAGCTCTTCGAAAAGTTGTAACGGGTGAATTTTTGGCAGACGTACTGGCTAAGTACGCTCGTCGACATGGCGAGATATTGAAACTATTCGACCCGAATCCGAAGATGCCAAGTATTTGTTCGATTATATTGAAGCGTTTAGCTACAGTTACGGGAGAAACATTGTTGTTTCGAGATTACACAAAGCAATAAAGAGTTTTTATATAATAATAACATAAGAACTAGAGAATATACTGTATGCTATCCTCATGCGTGTTGCGTGGTCTCCTGAGTAGGGCAACAGCGGTCGATAGAGTACAAACACTACGAGTATCCAACCAATAGAGTAGGAGTAGGAAAGACAGTATACCACCACATATAGTTAGGAACAATTTCGCCAGAGGGTATGGACAAGTACGGTCCTTGTCCGTTTTTTGATGACTTTCTTAGCAGGGCGTAGTGTAAGTAGTTAGACAGGTGTATAAACCCAATACTCAGTCCATAGTTCCCCCTCCAGGTTGATCCCCCTATCACTCTGGGCGGGGTTTAGGTTTTAATTTTTGTTGATTATGAAGAATGACTATTAAGCTTTTCCTGGGCGTTACTAGCATCAATCATCAACGATCACCAACAAAACAACACAGCACAAGTCAGTAGAAGAAGTGGTAGTTTGTTTTGTTTTGTGTGTTGTTGTGGTGTTCTTTATTTTATTATATTATTCATCATATATTATCATCATTATATTTATTATTATTATTATCATTATTATATATTATTACCATTATTCTCTCTCTCCCTCTCTTCTTCTTCTTCCTCTCGTTCGTAGCGGTAGTAGTTGTACGACATCGGATCCACTGCATGCAGCCAACACCAACGGCCGCTGCCACCGCGTGTCAAAATCCAACCAACACGGCTTGTGGCTTTGGGACGGTTGTTGATAACGCAGCCAAGCATATTTCTTTAGCTCGTAATATCCCAACATGGGCCGATCCGACCGTGCAAAGTCAACATCACAAGTGCCTGGTGCTCGTACTGGCAAAGATTACACGGGTCTGAAAGCGCAGTTTAGAATCGGCTCTATCCACGGTCGCTGCAACTATGGTTTCGATGAAAAGGCGTTCCATAAGAGCGAAATTCCACAAAAGGCGTTGAATGCTAAGCGGCAAATTAGGCAGGCAAAGCGAGGAAATCGATTGGGACTCAATAAAGAACCATGGAACAGCAGTACATATACTACTGCACACAAGTGCGTGAGAAATCAACACCAACTTAGTGCTCACGATGCACCACTATATCAACATAATTATAGGGCAGAGAAGTTACCCGATAAGCGCCCAGCATTCGTGCCAAAAGCAACACACCTTGAATTTGATCGGCGTTTGCTGATTTCTGACCCAAAAATGCGTGCCATGGCAAGGACGCTAGCCCCAAGCAAAGACACCCAAGAGATGCCTGTACATCCAAAATTGGAAGGCAAAGTGTTGTGGGACAACTCGACATCAAATCAAACTCGTTTGCCGATAGAACGCGCGAGGAAGATGGCGGCAGACGATAAAAAAATCAGGGAATATAGGAAACGCAACCCAATCCAGGTTCCAGGTTATTTGGGACCAGCGGAAAGGGAAAGAAATTCAATGAGAAAAATGAGAGAAACGAAAAGACTGTTGAGAGATAAGCCATATTTGGCGTCCACCGACGAGGCAGGTAATGTTACCGTGCTCCAAGATGGCGCTGCTGGTCGATCAAAAGTTAGAGCAAAGAAAGGAAATGTGGCGTTTAAGCCATATAAGACAACTGTATCTAGGAAGTACAAAACTTATGAGCATAGCGGAGTGTATGAATATAATCAGGTAGACAAAATGTGGATGTGGAGTGATACTGCTTCTGAGATGAAGAACGGTAGAGGCGATATTGTTAAGACACACAATCCTGATGCATGGAACTTTGCGGACGGTGTGTATTCATAAGAGTGTAGCGGCAAATCGATTTTATTGTAAAAAATGTATTTTATAAAAATGATACAACGTATGAATTTTAGTTTTATATGGAAAAATATTTTTGTGTTGACATTCTCGGAGACTCTCACTACCTAGAGGCCTCGCTCTGGCCTCTCTCACCCTAATGAATAACACAGCAATCTAACCAGTTTTACCTTCGATTTTTTTCTTCCTCCAACCCTTCGCGTTTTGGCGCACCGATAGACGAAAATGTGCCAATAGCTTTAATTTTCGCTTTTACCATGGTGATTCGTTTGGTTAATCTCTTTGATCTCTTACTGCGTTTTTTCGTTTCTTGTCGCTCTGCGACCGTAAGTCTACGAAGTACAAAATTAGATTTATCGCTCCACGCGCTATAACCTTTTGCATTCTTTGCTCTCAAACGAAACCACCTTTCCAAAGCTAAAGGTTCTGCTTCTTTATACTCGCAAAATTTATCTTTTGATTTGAGTACCGTTTCCCATCGGGTTAGTGTTTCATCTATAGACCTTTCTCTACGTTGCACTTCGTAAAATAATATGTGAGATCCGTTATCGTGTGAGCTGTCTCGGACACCAGGACTGTGCTTCCAGCCTAACGTCAACGTTTGTCCATCCCACAAAACTTGTCTAGGTTTGTCGGGTTTACTAGGTACAGATGCATATGTTTGAAACCAAACGGAACCCTCGCTTGGTGGACCCCAACCTGCTACATTATGTGCCCTTATTCGGAACGAATAATTAGTAGAAGGCAACAGGTCATTTGCATTAAATTCATAAGCCATATCTCGCATTAATACCGTCCTTCGCGAAAATGATCATGAAGTAGCGTTTAATTTGGTTCGAACATCCCCAATTTCAATTAAAGCGTTACACCGTATCATTAAGCGTAATCCAGCGGTGGCATATTACACAGATGGTGGCCTTACAATGCTTCATCATTTATGTGGATTTGGATCACCGACGAAGGAATCGCTTGCAATTTTGTTGCAACACAATCCAGCTGCATTGATTGACCCAACATTCAAGAGAACTCCGTTGCAGCTACTATGTGGCATTAGTCGTGCTAAGCCAACTCTAGAGGCTGTATCTTTTTTGGTTGCAGTAAATCCCATTTCGCTAAAGTATCCCCAACCCGTCCCTTTTGAGATTTTTCAGCGTAATTATGGTTATGACGAATACAAGAAGCAGGGAGGGCAAAATAAATTAAAGAACTTTTCCATGATTTACGAAGCGTTAAATCCATCGCGGATAAGTGCCCTTGGAAATGACAATGCGAATAAAGGAACAGCTCAAAAACTAAAAGATACCGATTTTCACCTTGTGCTTCATCATTATATGATAGAGAAAAAACCTATTGGAATATTATTGCGCCATATCCAAATGCATCCACAGTCCATTGTCGTGGCAGACGCTCACGGCCGTAAAGCCCTACATGTATGCCTTGCGACACGTCATGACAGCACTGAGCTTATTGATGGCATCATTGGCAAGGAAGATATAACGCAAAATATTATGTACGAAGAGGACCATTCTGGCAAAAGGCCTTATGAATTATTGTTCGAACATGCTTCTCAGATATCGATTGAACTGATACAGTATTTGTTGGCAAAGTATCCAGATTTGAAAACAGCATTCCGGTACAATTACTGGACATTTTGCCGAGACCATATAAACTTTTTTGATATCGACGAGCTTTTGTGTGATGCAGAAGACACATTGAGCAAGAATATAAAAGGGGCAAGGTTATCGGAAGGAAATAATGCGATGCTAACAACGCCAGAATCGGTAACTGGCTCTAGCCTATGGAAATTTAAAGTATCGAAACAAAAAAGTTTTAACCGTAAAGTTGTTGAAACAAGACTACACTCAAGACTGAAACAGGAAATTCTTTACGAGCTGCACGCAGGTTTAGCCGCAACAAATATTCAGCGTGTTATTCGAGGTTTTCTATGTCGAAAACAAATAATAAAACAAAACCTTCTAAATGCCGCTGCGATAGATATACAAAAACATATGCGTGGTGCGGTACATCGTATCCGTCATGTTCATCCCGTGAAAGTTTTGAAGGGCTTTCGTCTAGTATTAGTTGTTCTTAAAATACAGAATGAAAAGCTTACAGACATCAAATCGCAATGCTATCATGCATTTCCTACGAATTACCGTCGTAAGATACTATATTATGAAAAAGCAAAATTAAAGATATCTGATGCAAAGGCAAGTTCTCATCCACTTTTAAAATTATATCGTTCTATTCTTGATTGTTACCAAAATATTCAGGAAAAAGCGTCAATTATCCGTCATGTTCAACTAAATGTCAGTAGCATGGAAGACGCACAGGGGCTAGTGATCAAAATTTTAAAACAACTAGCAACTTTGCAACATGTATTAAATCAGATGGAGATTATCCTTCCCGTTGAAATAGCTAATTGCAAAGGCATTGATGACATTGACATTGATTCTGACGATGAAGAATACATGGCACACGTTCTTGGCAGGGATATGCATGTCAGTAGCGATCACACCGAACCCCAGGTATATGATGAGAAACCTGAAGTAGAAGAAACAGCTTCTGATTTGTTCGATGACGATACCGAGAGCGTGGCAACAGACTACGAGGAAGGCCTAGCAGCATTTAGTGGCGAATATTTGCAAGGCTTAGAAGAAGAAGACAAGGTGTTTTGGAGAAAGTTGGAATTCGATTACAATACTGCGCTTTGGCAAAAATTGGATTATCGTGACGTTAGAAAATTCGAAGAAATAGATGAATTTTTGGATGCAATGGATAAAGCAGAAGTAGACGAAGATGTTGTTGAGAATTACGACAAGGTAGTATCTAGCGATAAGATAAATGTAGATGAGGATAACGAGGAACATCAAGATGATGGCGTAGAAAGCGATTGGTACGAAGATCTCCACGAAGACGATGTTGCCTTGCTAGATGGCTTAGACGCACAATTGGAAACGGAAAATCAGGCGGATCCTAAACAAGAAACAACAGATTTGGAATTTGAAGAATGTCTGAATTGAAATAAAAATGTATTACCGTAATTTAACTGGTGTAATGTAAATTTTTAAGGTTACTAAGACTCACAGCTGATCCATCAAATGAACCTAAAAGGTAAAAAATACTTTTCGAATCACTTTCTGACCGCGTAAAAGTTCAAGAATTACTCATATGACAAAGGAAGGGTCGAGGGGAAGTGTAGATTCTGATAAAATACCAGATTCACCACAAACTCTTTCTTTTTTTGGATATGGAGGACCGCATGCACTACCATCTTTCGTTTTAGTATCTTCACCGCAGGGCTCTTTTCCTTCACCATATCTAGCTAGACGGATATAACCAGCTTCGCCCCAGCCTTCGCCCCAGCTATTCCTAACTATCCAGTACTTTTCCATTTTGCCTTTTTTCTCTCTTGTGCCATACCCGACAAGCTGAACCGCATGGTTTATTTCCCAACATTGCCTTGCTTTCTTCTTACGCTTGCTGTTTCTATCGCACCGAAATATCCCTGATTCATAAAATTCAAAATCGTCACTAACCGCAACGGCGACAGATAAAGGCCCTTCAAGGACAGCTTCTATCAAGGGGCGATATTCGTTTGCAGGGAGTGCAACGTGCCCCTTAACCGTAGCTGCTGGAACAATTTCGTTAGATTTGCATTTTCTATCCTTTCCATTTTTTGACCTGTACGGATATTCTTTCTCGCTCGATAAACCTACACCAGCGACGTAATCATAACCCAATGCCTCGGTTGCGCCGTCGCAATTGCCAGTTCCGCCGCAGTGATCGGGGTTCGGGGTACACGAAGTTACCTGTTGCGCACTTAAAGCAACCAAACTACTACGGTTACTTGCAATAGCTGCGCGGCTTTCAATAGATTCGGCAACGGAAAATGCCCAGCAGGACCCACAATCACCTTGATCCTTTATATCTGTAAGTACGTTATTAAAGTTCCTCCAGTCGACGGAATCGGGTAAACTTTTCCCTTGATACAGAGGTCCAAGAGACACCTGCGACGGCTGAAGTCCATAGTTTCTTTTTTTGCCACTAAGCCGCCGTCGCTTGAACTCCTCCTTACTCCAGTCTGTGAACAAGTTGACGCCCATATAAAATGAAATGTTCGGCTGCTTATTATGTTCCTTAATGTATTCCAAATTCCTCGCAAAGTTTTTCTCCCGTTGCTTAATTTCGTCATGGCCAGAATAGTTTTTTCCATACTCAACAATATATTGTTGAAAAGTATAGTTTGAAAGTTCATACCACCTAGTGTGTTTTCGTTCACGCTGAGTCTTGCCGGCGGTTATAGCCTGGGGCACGGCGAGACACATAAACAATGCCAGCAGTTTATACCCATCCATCATGTCAATTTTCTCGCTTACTATGTCGAAAGCATGTGATCAATGTCTGCATTCAGATGGTCGCGCCCGTTCACTTTCCAATGTCTTCCTAGAATAAAAAAAATGATCGATGGTGGACGAGGAGAGGAGAGGGAGGAAGAAGAGAGGAGGACGACACATCAAACTACAACAAACAACTAGAATGGCTTCAGAAGAATGGCCTATCAATAAATTATTATTTCTATTCTGAATTCATTATTCATTCCTGCTGATGCTGATTAGATTACAGCTGTAGTAGGGCTAGCACCTATATAATAAATAGTCTATTCACAGCAGATTTAAAATGCTGATGATGATAGCTAACAACAACTCTTTCCTCGTATTACCCTCTTCTTCTGTATTTTCATCATCATCTCCTCTTCTTCTTTTCTTCTTCTTCTTTCATCAGTAATCGTCAATGTCTCTCGACATATCTTCGAAAGCAATCTTGAAATGTCTCAGAGAATAATGATCAAAACTATATCCCCTCCGATCATACATGCACAAATTGCCAAAAACTCATAATTGCCTATTCATTTGTATTCTCTTCATCGGAAGTGTCACCTTTTTGTTTCCGAACAGATATGTAAATCATGCCAATTATGTCAACAAAGGCCATCCACACAAACTAGAACCTATAGAAAATAAAACTAGAAGTAATGTCACAATTATCTCTTACAGTAAGAGTAACTTGTTTGGGCTGAATGCTTCTAAGCTGGAAAATGTTACTGCGCCAGTGAAATCAATGTACCTATGCGTACTCTTTACTACATTAATTCACTCGAAAAAATCGGATGGGGTGAAGATGCTTGTGCAAGAAAATGTTTTGCATGCGTTTCGACAGTTATTACAACATCAGTTTCAAATTATTGTTTTCACGAGCGATCCTTATTGGAAAAAGCGAGCAAAACTAATCCTACCATCAGCATATGTCACAGATCGTTTCCATAGAAATGAATATGGAACGCCAGAACTGCGCAGCATGTATCTAAAATCGTTTAGCATGGTAAAAAACTCGTATTTTTATGCGTACACAAATGCCGATTTGTTATTCGATCATAATTTTGCAATTACTTTGAAAGCTCTCAGACTGGCTATCGAATCTAATAAACTGGTATCTAACCGTATATTTCTTACTGGTCGCCGAAGAAATGTTGATGCTGTTAGAAGAGATAAAGAGCCAGTGATGGTCGACGGAGATTTGAGCTACTACAACAATATTTTCAAACAATTATATTTAAATTCAACACTTTTTGTACAAAATGCTCAAGACTACTTTGTTGTTACGCGAAATACATTTGATTGGCAGTACGTAGTAAGGAGGATTTCAAACATTTTTTCATTAATAACTGACAAAGCTTCTTTCTCTCTAAGTTTAGCCTCATGCCCCCATTTCTGATCGGTAGACCCGGATATGATAATTGCTTATTACAAAAAGCGCTTATGACTAAAGGCGTAATATCCATCGATGGGTCATCAACAGTATATGCAGTTCATCTAACAGGATCGGATGGAAACAGGGCTGGATTGCGCAGGATGACGCCAGATTACTATAATAATTATCACATTTGCCGTAATGGATACAGGTTCGGCTTGACATCCCTGACTTTGTTCAAAACATACTTTTTGGGTGTTAATATTGTGATTCAAAGTAGAAAATCTAAATTTTCCAAACTGATCAGCAATTTTGAATCCAGAAGTAGGCGCATGGTAAAATTAAGTGGGGGCGATGCACTTACGTTTGTGTATGCCGCTTTTGTTATCATTGCCCTATTTTTCTGCATCACCGTTGTAACTGTAACTTATATGACATGATATATTTATCGGTCCAGAAAGGTTACATTTCTACGAATTTTCGTATCCAAGAATAGTCATTGCCATAAAGTAATCTTTTCTCAACGCCTCGTCTCGCAGGGCTTTTGCAGCCGTAGAACTTTTTAAAGCGTCTTTTTGTTTTCTTTTATCAAGTGCTTTCTTCCGCCTCTCGCGCAAAATTTTATTGAATTTTTTTTGTGCATCTTTAATTACATCTCGCATGTCTTCTCTCGCAGACCTAGATCTCCCAACCTTCGGCCCATAGTAGTTTCCTTTTAACAGATGCATTGGCGGCCATTGGGATGAATGAGAAGTTTTCAAAACCCTGTCTAGGTGCTTCTTTAGCTTCTGTCGCTTTTCGTGCAAATGTATTTCTGAAAGCGTTTCCTCGTCTTCCTCAGTATGAATCATACTAAGAATATGTTTTGCGTCTTTTGTCGTAAATGTCTGACCGACACCATGGATAATTTGTGGTCGCGAACCTGTCGCTTCTTCTGCCTTGGCACGCATTGCGGCCTGTTTCATTCGCAAGAATGCAGTACCGTGCTGTTCCCTTCGCCTTCGAAGGTACTCCACAACACTTTTTTTTATTAAATGCTTGGGAAATTGTGATTTTGTTGGTTTAGTAACTATTGTCTGATGATAAGCATCTTTTGCGTGTGACATGGCTTCCAAATGCTTCTCGATACGATTGATATTAGATGTGTCATCTGTGACCTTTTCAATCGCTTCTTGCGAGAAGCTTTACGTGGGCGCCTGGGTTCTTTATGGATTCTATGCTTTTCTAATTCCTGCATAATTTGATCAGCAGGTTTTACTAGTTTATTTTTCCCATATCCACTGCATAGAGCATCACTACGAACAATGAATTTACTCTTTGGTTGATCATCGCGCAGATAACGTGGAGCACGTCTTCGTTTAACGCTCGTCCCTTCCTGAAAAACAGATTTAATCGAAGGAAATTGATTCTCCAGTTTGCTAAGAAATTTTCCATATTGTTCCTCCACTTTTTCTCTCTTTAGGTTAAGCATCACAATTTCTTGGATCGCTTTTAAACTGTGTAAGCCTAAGAGGTTTCGTTATGAACATGTGGCCATTTCGTATTCATTTTGTGCATATAACCGACACCGCTTTCGCACAAAAAAGAAAAAAAAAGAAGAAGAAGAAGAGGAGGAGGAGGAGGAGAGAGGATAAGGATGTAGATGCTAAAAAAAATAAATAATAACAATAACAACAATAATAGACTACCCATTTTATTACAAAATTTATCAATATAGGCAGGCACTATATATTATATTACTATTATTATCATTAGATAAAAACAATGTATAATAATATAATCGTTCTTTCTCTTCATCCAAATCGTTACCCCAAAGAAGCCTAATTAGAACTAAGTGCCTGGTACGAACGTGGAAAGTAGTAATGAAACTGTTGTATGGGAATATGCATCGGCCCCCATACCCAACTGTTCATCATATTTAATCTCGTGCACAAGATAATATCTTACAAATTAAAATAGGCTAAACAATATTTATTGTAACAAAACTAGCACTAGCTCTAGTAAAAATTGTAATGTGGAAAGAAGAAGAAGAAGAAGAAAAGATTTTATTATTATTATGTGTGATGATTTAGATTGATGGAGAAAAAAATAATGATAAATAAAATATATGATATGATGAGGTTATAGTAGTAGCTAGGTTGTTGACGATAATGTAGGTGGGTTTCGGTGCTTAGATTCGGATTCATGCCCACTCTAGGATTAGCGATTCAAGATTGCAAGAAGCAGAAGTCCACCCGTGGCCAATATGTTGCGTACCAGACGAAACTCGGCTAGCACTGCTTTATTACAAACCCAGAAACCACTAGAGGTTAGGTTGGAGGAGGCAAAAACTTGGGTCATTAACGTTACAGGTCTTTTCCTCGGGTCCGATGAAAAAGGCCTTCGCGAAATATTAAGTGATGGAGTCGTACTCTGTACTCTGTTTCACAAATTGAATCCTGAGAAGTTTCCTGTGAAAAGTATAAATCGTAAATTCGTGGGTGTATCAAGTAAATGGAAGAAGCGCGAGAATATTGAGTTATTTTTGAACACCACAATAGACCAATTGAAAATCCCAGAGGCATCTTTGTTTTCTCTTGCAAAGATCTTGCCTTTGATTCTTCCTGAATATCTTTTTTAGCGGGTACATTGGAATCATCATCATCATCATCAACCGCGTCAACTTGCAAAGATCTTGCCTTTGATTCTTCTTCAATATCTTCTTTAGCGGGTACATTGGAATCATCATCATCGCCCGCATCATGTTGCAAAGATTTTGCCTTTGATTCTTCTTGGATTTGACGCGGTTATTGATGATGATGATGATTCCAATGTACCCGCTAAAAAAGATGTTCAAGAAGTAGAACGGGCACCCCCAATTTCTAATAAGGAAAATAAAGTGGAGCTCAAGACTGCAAGTATGCAACATAAATCTAATTTGAAGACCTATCGAGCCAACCCTACTGTTTTGGATGGACTACCAAGTGCCCTTAAAACGGCTGAAGATTACTACGGCACGAGGGATGCCGAGGCGAAGAAATGGATTGTAGCTAGAGCAAAATTGCATGAAGCTGAAATGCTTATCAAATCAAAAAATAAAAGTAGAAAATTTTTGAATGCGGAGGAAAAGCGGAAGCTGAGAAAAGCAGAAAAGGTTCCTAGGAGGTACATGGCAGCTTTGGCCAATCATATTAGCAAAAATCAAAATTTATCATGGCCTTATGCTAATGGTAAAGGGACTATTATAACAGGGGCCGGTATTCCATTTCGTCTTGCTCATTGTCATAACTGTAAGAAGTTAGTGCCTGTGGCAGACCTTTTCAATCATTCACTAGTATGCTTTGATTGTTGAAAATGGGTTTTACAATCAAATTCGTTCTTAAGAACGAATTTGATTCTCTGCATATGTAACACCAGTACTGACAAATTTGAAAATAAAGTTTAATAATGTGTCTTCTCTAGTTTTATTAAAAAGAAAAAGGTAAATATATTATTATATTTTTTATTAAAATTTTAAAACTAGTTATTATATATGTATATTCTCTAGTTCTTATGTTATTATTATATAAAAACTCTTTATTGCTTTGTGTAATCTCGAAACAACAATGTTTCTCCCGTAACTGTAGCTAAACGCTTCAATATAATCGAACAAATACTTGGCATCTTCGGATTCGGGTCGAATAGTTTCAATATCTCGCCATGTCGACGAGCGTACTTAGCCAGTACGTCTGCCAAAAATTCACCCGTTACAACTTTTCGAAGAGCTTTCCCAGAGTTTGCGCGTATCGCAATCACTTGCAATTCATTATCAACATCAATGATCTCGACGAGATAATGCCCATATTCGAAAAAGTCTTTGCAGTTAATATCGTAGAAATCAGGCAGTTTCATAGATGTTTGAAGCACCACAGTTTGGATGGGCTGCTCAATAATATGTATATCTGATTGCCCCTGCATGGTGATTCTATCATTCATTTTCGATTCTTCAACGCTAGAGATGGAATCCATTTCATCCACTTCACTGTCCGTATCAAATTGCTGACCATGCATTGTAACAACCCCCAAACCGTCATGGTGAAGACCGTGGTGCTGATTACTAGCAGTTTGCCATACTTGTGCGTGACTGCCATTTGCGCTTTTATCGGGCAACTTATGAAAACCATGGTTCAATATCCCAATTGTATGCACTCTTTGCCTTACGCGTTTTGCAACAACTGCAAGAGATGTACGTTGCCGGCCAGGAATTTCGTGGATGTTTTCGTCTGGAACACGCGAATGAGAAACAGCATGGCGCAAATTAGATTTGCTTACTGTGCTCTTTATTGCTGAATATGTACCGCCAGTGCAGCCATGCTGCTTGCGCGATAAAGCGTCTAACTGAGCGGTAGAAATATCAGGATGAAACTCGTTCGCAATAGTTATTGTAGTATTTAAACTGTCATCGTCTTTCATATTCTTCTTGCTTGATTTTAGCTTAGAAATATTAATCCTTCCTGGGGAAGATTTTGGCCTAAACACCCTTCCACCAAACTGCCGGATCTTTTCCAATGATGTAATCGGCGCTATTTCTGTTTTGCGTGGGTCAAGCGCATCTAAAAATTCTAGTAATGGGCTTTTCGGGCGGTCTTGCATCATTGCATTACCACTTGGCGCGGACTTCAACGCTCTCCTAGCATTTTCGTAACGATTCACCACCTGTGGCAATGGAACATCTTGAAGGCCCTTTATGAGGGCATAGAATGCTAAGAAAACAGTGGCATCATGCATCAATTTAGGCAACTCCTGAAGAGCCCAATTTAAAGCTAAATGTGCAAGACTTGTTTTTTTTGTAGTTTGTTTTACTGCATCAAAAATACTCCTGGTATTAGCAAATATTTTCTTTTGAATTTCCCCCGACGAAGGGTTTAATACCCACAATATTGTCTGTTTGTTGGATGGGGTTCTTCTCAAATTTATAAGCAAAAATACGTCTTTCTCCCTGATGGTGTAACGCAAAAAATCCTTATTTTCCACTACGACTTTGTGTGTTTCTTTAAAATCTTCTATTTGCTGTGTACTGGTTGCGCTTGCATGCTCGTGAACTTCCAGCGTACCCGTATTTGCAATGAGTGGCTCTTGCAGTATGATTTTTGGGTCTAAAAACTGCTCTGGAGGAAGTAATGTCGGTAAAGGAAAAATAGTGGGTGGGGCTAAATGAACTGGGTTACTGCTCTCGGCACTTGTTGAAGGGTAGACTTCTCGCGATTCTATTGCCGGAGATGCAATTATATCCTCTATCATATCGGTGAGCGAATCCCTAAACTTAACCGTACCATGTTTTTTCTTTTTCTTCAGAATACCTTTTAGCCCTGACGTTAGGGGTTTCCACTTAATACCAGGCATTCGTCTACCGGTGTTTTGGTCGTACAACTTTGGCAAAGCCTTACTAAACATATGATGGTCTTTTTTCTTAGCAAACTTGGGAGTTAAAAAATGCTTTTTTGGCAATACGGGTTTTGGGGTAATCTTTTGTCTGCCTACACTCAGGTCATTGCTATATTTTGTACCTGCGTAGTTGCGACGAGGGGCCAGTTTTGGCCACTGTCCTTCCCGATTACTTTGTTCTGATACTCTAATTAATGCTCTTGCTCCTTCTGCGTATTTGCCACGAGCTCTAGGGTCATATTTAATGAACTCATCAAGCCAAACTTCAAGTGATGCACTGGTTACATCGTAAGTTTTGGTGTGTACTATTTTAGCTGGTAAGTCGACACTATCGTCAGGAACAAGTAGCTTCTCCTGCTTTGTCAACATTTTTTCTTCCAATCTCCTAGTTTCTTGACTCAACTTCTTTCTCCGATTTTTCATTTTAAGTAGCTGTGAAACATTGTATGACATACTTTAAGCAATCTACTAGCACAACTTTGCCGTCGCTGCAACCAGCATATGATGCTTTCCCTAGTAGTAGTCTTGATTGCTGCAAATAAATGCCGGGGCGATTGACCCAAGCCTCTTCCTTCACGAACGAAACGAAATTAAAATGCTACTACTATATAACAACAACAACAAATCTTCTTCTTCTTAAAAAAATAAATAATAATAAAAAAAATCTTCTCGTCATCATATTAATAATATAATGTCAATAATAATAATCATCATCATAATAATAAATACTACTACCAATAATAATTAGTAATCCTTCCCCCAGTGTTATATTATTATTTCTTCCTCCTCCTCCTTCTTTTTCTTAATAATCATAATCATGCTATCATTAGAATAGATAAATTGTAATTAGAAAGAAAGGATGGATTGAACAACTGCACATATAATTAAACTCGCGCAGTTTTTTTTTTGCCTGTAGATATTATGAGTAGTAGTGTTTTTCTGTGGTACAGTATTACCATCCGGAACAGAGGTTAGGTTTGGCATTCGATTAACTACAAATTCCGTCTATCTACTCGTACGAAAAGGCATGCTCAAGTTTTTCCATTGCAAATGTGTTTGTTAGACGACGACAATCGTCGCTGCTTTTGCAATGTACCGTTTTTACTGAGTAACTGACATTTAAACAATTGCGATATTGTGTCGGTTAAGGTTTAAGCCTAGGGAAACCTGGCGCTCCCCTACTTATTGTGCGTAGTCTGCTTTTTGGAGGGGTCTTTTCTATCGTTATATTATAGCCTTCTTTTATCACTTGATTGTCTAAAAATTCTTTCATTTTTCTGTCAATATCTGCTTGCATTCGAAAGTCTTCGTTTTCCTTTAGTAACCGACGGATATTTTCTGGAGTAGCTAATAGACTCTCGGCATTGCTCGAATTGGGCGAATCCAGACCTACACGTGCAGTTGTTTGTGCAACTTTTTTTCTATTTATATCGGTATTACCCGTTGGAGAAGATTGCCCTANCTGAATTTTCATTCGTTTCAAGTTGTACTCCAAGTGTTTATTGTGACGCTGGATACGCCCCATCTCTCCCTCTAGCTTATGTCGTGCCAAACGCTCTTCTCTAAGTTCCACCTGCACTTTATTTAAAGCCTCCTCCATCGCAACAGGGTCCTTTGATAGTGCATTATAGTTTAGAAAATCTGTCATGGCGCCTCCTTCCCTTCCCGGGTCGGTGCTAACGCTTAAATGCGTTTCAACTATCAGTAATGGACTTCAGTTCATATCACCCCCAATTCAAGCAAATAGTT